>JAVSBS010019015.1:0-88867 GCA_033124195.1 Coracias cyanogaster | reverse complement strand
TTGCGTCTCCTTTGCGTCTCCTTTGCGTCTCCTTTGCGTCTCCTTTGCGTCTCCTTTGCGTCTCCTTTGCGTCTCCTTTGCGTCTCCTCCGTGCTCACCCTGGGATGGATGGATGGATGGATGGATGGCACAAGCAGCCATTCAGGAACAAGTTCCTGCCAACAGGAAAGCATCAAGTTCTGTTTCTCCTGACCACGTAGGCAATCCTTCACATCAGAGTTCTATCTGGTTTTGCAGCAAAAATCACAGTGGAATCTTTTTTTTTAATGCAATTTTACTAGTGTTCGTCAGTGGGAGGACTCAGGCTTGTTGACTTTCCTGGCAGGGAGCTGTTGTGCAGAGGCGCAGCTTCCAGCTAGGTAGCTCAGGATGGAGGAAGACGAGCCTCTGTCTGTCTGTCTGTCCCCACACTGGCGCTCCTGTCTCTCTTCCCTCCCATAAAGTAAAGCTAATAGTTTTACTTTGCTTTACAGAAATGTTTTGATGAATTCAGGAGCTGTGGTCACTGAGACACAAGACTCAGCCAGTGTTTATTCTCTTGCAAGTACCTTTGGTATTCATAAAGGTGCTTGGGGAACATGTAGGCGCTTTTCATGGCATGTGAATGAGTAAATAAGTGTATACATAGTTGAGCATCTCTGCGAGTACGTTCATAAACGTGCATGGGATGTGCATCCGTTTTTGGGCTAAGTCAATAAATTGCAGAAGAAACTAAATACTGGGCAAACTGAGAAGATGCTTAAGGACTTGCACAAAAAATCTGAACCTTGTAAAGCGTTCGGCCTTCGTGAACTGTGTTTAAACCAGTGGATCTTTTGGAAAAATATTAAAGGATGTAATCAAACCAGGTAAAGCAGTGAATATTGACAGTATGGATTGTCTAAAGCTCCTGAAGTAAAAGAATTACTTTGTGGTTACAGTCGTTTGTGACTTTTGCCCTGGAACAGAAAGGCTGGAGCTGAGTGGCGTGCCCAGCAGAGCTGGGGCTGGAGGGGGCTGCTGCCATGGTCTGCTCCTGGTTATGGCCAGAAGATTCTTACTGGTTTCTTGCTGGCAAATCCCTTAAGTTTTTGCTTGCTTCCAGGTTTCTGTCAGCAGCAGTGAAGGCAGTTGCTAGTTCAGGGTTTCTTCTTCTCCACAAGCAAGTTCAGTAGCTGTTCTTAATGACTACCAGCAAGGGAAGGAGGTTAACTGTCTTTTCTCTAGCTCCCGCAGACACACGGTTCCAGATGCACGCAGAGGTGCAGCTCCTCCTCACCAGCTCATCCGCGGGGCAGAAAGACTATTTTATGTTCTCGGTGCTCAAGTGCTCAAAGATTAGCAGAAAGCAAACATGAAGGAGTAATAAGCATGGTCTAATTGAAATTTCCTCTTGGATTTGAATGACTACTCAGAGACACTTCTCTCTAAGCCTTAATTGTCTATTTTAACTGTTCTTTGTTTTGTAGTTTGAGAGCTTTTTAGGCATAGCAGGCAAATACCTGACCTTCAAAACAGCAAAGAATGGAAAAATTAAACAGATTAATACGCCTGCTATTTAAGGGTGTGCGGTGGGTGGTATTTTTGGCTGCCACAGCCCTATTCTGTGAATACGAGACATCAAGGCCACGGATATTTCAACACACGTTTTATCAGCAGTGCAAACAGACACTTAACACAAGGCGTTTTGCATACAGAACTTAATGTATTCACTTCAGCGGGTTATTTTTAGCTCCCAAGTGCAGTCATGTGGACGGCTGATCTGTTTGTGTTGCCCCTGTAGATTGCAGACATATGTTGGAGTAAATGTGGCAGGGAAAGCATGACTGAGATAGGCACAAATCCTTTTAAGATCAATTATTGACATGCTCCTTAGAAAACCACCTCACTGAGCTCACTGGGCCAGGGAGGGAAGAATAATCCTGGGGTTTGGTAATGAAACCCAGGTCTCGGACCAGCCGCAGAGAGAAGGTGGGTTGGTTCCACAAGCACAGTAGGATGGGTTTAACGTTCCTACATTTCAATGCGGTAGGAATGCTAAAGGAAAGCAGCAGAAAGAGAAAATTAGCATAGTAAAGCCAAAGAGAGGAAGATGCCGCTTAGAACCATCTTTCAATGTAGTCACTCAAATCCCCAGCAATAGACTCATTAAAATGTTCTTGTACTGAATATAAACCAGGAAATGATCCAGAATAGGCTGTTATTACAACGATCATAAAATGGGGTGAATGAGCACAATTTTCATTTTAGTGTAAATTGTTTTTAACTCTATAATAAATCTGATCTCAAAAATCAGTCACAAATATATACACTTGAAACAGTGTGTGTGGCAATATAAACCAAACAACCCTGATCTCCGTGTGTTGGAAAATGAAGTGGTTGGGAAAGAAAAACCTTTGCACTGAAGGGAACGTTTTGTTCCAGCCAAAATGTGGTTTTTTTCCTAATTCTTTGGCTATATAAAAAAATTACTTAAAAATGCCTTGCATCAACTCAAACTCAGAAAGGTAGTTTGGAGCTGCGAGGAAAACAAACAACCCTCTGCATGGTTTGTCTCTAATGAGCAGTTCTGGTTCTTCACCCATCTCAATAAACCGGGGAAACTCGATGCACGGAGGCTCCTGCCCATCCCGCCGATGGCGCCCAGGCTGTTGTATCACAGGGACAGGCTCATTCCATGTCCAATCATCCAGTTCCTTACCATTTAATAAACTCCTCAATTAATGAAGGTGCGTGCTGGAATGGAGCTTCCCTGCGTGCCGGCCTGGATCCGCTTCTGCAACAAGGAGTCAGGACCCGCTCGCCAGGTGAGCAGGAGCATCCAAACAAGACGGACCTCAAAGGCTCCCGTGGTTTTCCCTGGAGCAAAGCCCTTCCGAGGCTGGCTGCCTGACCAAGTTCCGAACAGCAGGCACTGAAATGGAGAGGCCAGCCTTGAGGGAATACAGGAAAAACGTTCAAATGGAGAAGTTCATGTATAATTCTGTTATAAAGTAGAAAAAATAAGGATAGGCCAAAATTTGATTCCCTTCCTGTTTTGTTTCTTAGACTTCAGCCGTCTCGAAGGAGTTCTGTGCGCTCTATAAACACTGTGCAACTCTTCAGGTTCTCTTTTTTCCTTCCTTCAAAAAGAACCAAACCCAAAGAGCCCCCAAACCAACAACAGCCCCCAGCTCTAATCCTGAGCAGACAAGCAGAGGCGCTGACAGGGAATCGAGCTCCGCGTTCCCCATTCCCGTGCGGCCCGGGCAGCGCCGAACTGCGTTGCTGCGTGCTGGCTCTTGTGGGGTTTGGAACTATAATTCAGATGTCTTGTTGTTATTGCTGCTGCTGAGTTAAGTACAAAATATTTTGAAAAGACTCATAGGCATTAAATTGCCATGTCTAACAGTGCCTCAAAACTATCAGCCAGTTGTAGCTGAGGTCCTTTGAGGAACCCAATAAACCAAGTTGGGTTTGGTGCAAGAGACATAAGCAGTGCTCAGGCTGTGGCTGTCCAGGATGGTTAAACCCTTGAAAAGTACAAAGATGAATAATCCACTGATGCAGCAAGGGGAGAAATGGCTGCAGACAGTTGCTAGAAGATCCTCGTGCGAGGAACTGCAGGGTGGGTTTCCCAGCAAGTTTCACAGGCAGCCAACTTTATCTCTTCTGTCATCTGCTAAACTCAGGGGGGGAGAAAAGGAGTCAGAGCAAAATAATTTCCCCCCCTTCCTCTGCTATGAGACAGAATTAAAATTATACAGCAGGGGCACAATTACCTTCCTGCTGGCCCTGTGGTGTGGTAGCTGATGTGAAGGAGAACTGGTTTTCTTGGCTTTTGCTGCTGTTTCCAGCAGGTCCAGAACTAAAGTCTGTTGTCAATAAATGTTGAAGGAGAAAATCACTTTTTCTCCATCTCGTTATCGGTTGTTGATTTGAATGAGCCCGTGCCCTGCAGCTAGGCACAGAGCAAGGGTACAGAATGTGATAAATGCCGTCATCATCTGCCTGGGCTAGCAGAAAGCAAATAACTTCCAGCACGTTGGCCAGGCCGGCATTAGAGATGCTAATGCCCTCTCTGGTGGCAAAGGCCCTGCTGAAAACAACTGCCTTGATAAATAGAGCTGCCTTCATGAATAGGTTACTCGATGGTAGACTGCAGTGCTTTTATGATTTCCCTGTGTGCCCTGGGTAGCGTTAGCAGCCACTTGAATACGGAGCGTGTTGGGGATTGCCCGGGTGCGGCACAGCAGGTTAGCAGGTCCATGCAATGTCCTTTGCATGGTGGTCTGTGCTGTTCTCCCACCTGCGTCCCACCGCTGCAGGAATGCACCTTCCATGGATGTACATCCTCCGCGGCCGCCTCTCCCTGCGTACTTTCAGAGCTGCTCTTTGCCTGTCTCTTGGTGGCACCTCCTCAACACCCACCTGCATCCAGGGTGTGCAGGAGGAGCCTGGTATAAACCATCCCATCAGTGTCAGCCATTCCCCCGTGCCTGTGCTTGAGGGTTACGTTTGCGACAGTTCTTAGTGTGAGCCCTGATCTCTCCCGAGGTTGCATCTTCTGGGCCGGCCTGACTTTGCTGGCAAAAAATGTCACGGAGTAGGACCCTGAGTCTTTGGGAGCTCACCGGGTGTTTTGCTTTGCACGTGCGTTCTCCAAATGATGTTCTAGGTCAGTGGCCAAGAGGGGATAAGTGCAGATCAACACAAGAAATGGGTGATTTTATTGCCCAGGCAGCCACACGTGGCAGCTTTAATACCGTACCCACAGAGCGCTCGCTCAGACACCTGCACACCGAGCCTGCACGGTTTCAGTGCTGAGCGAGGGGAGTATGGATTTTTACTCCATGTTCTCTAGGAAAGTGTATTGATTTGGCGCAAGAGACATCAATAGGTCCGAGTAACTGAATAAAGAGTCTGAAGCCGGTCTTAAAAAATAATAATAATAAAAAGTGCAGTTGATAAGTGGAATGAGCCATTTATTTTTCTGAATGCCACATTGGTCACACCATTTGAATTCGTTGCTGAGTCTTTGTTGGCTTCTCCTCTTGCCTTTCATTCAGTTTTCTTCTCTCCTTTTGGAATACGACTTGCCGGATGAGGGAAGGATGGCTGAGGGCAGGCAGAGACTGGGCTCGCTCCTAGCTGCCTGTGTCTCTGGAGGCTTTTCAGGGCTTTTCGTCTTATCTGTAGGTATTTGTGCTCACAACTAGCAATGATACATTCTGGAAAACACATCATTTATTTGAAACAGGGAAGGAAAAGCTTTAATACATTTTCATTACTGGTTTTCATAAAAATTTTATTCCCTAAAACTTTGTTCAGCTTGCAGGCAGCTCTGTTGTCCAGTTCTCAGCCATTCTGATTTGCAAGGGAGGCGGGTGTGAAAACAAGCGTCTAAGGCCTGGGGTTAGGAAAACACTGTTATGAGTTTGCAGGTTTGTACAGCTTAAAGTCTGTGAATGACAAGATGTCAGCAATGCCTGCCTTCCCTTGAACTTGCCAGATTAGGTCTTTGCCGGTTCCTGTGTTTGGGCTGTAAATGAGATGTGTGAAATCCCGCTCCGAAGAAATAAATCATCATTTAATATAATCTCCTGTAATCTGCTAAATCTAGCAGATTTTGGCCAATTCTCTGAAGTTACGGTTTAATGCGTCCTTATTCCTGCCCTGTGCTCTGGGCACGGTGCAGCATTCCCCAGGAAATCCATTCCCCGGGAAATCCATTTCCCCTCGGATTTATGCTGTCTGCATTTCCGCCTCTACTTGAAACTCTCTGATTTTCTCCACTTTTGCAAAGTGGCTCCAGAAAAAGAGGTGGAATAAAATAGGAATTGGCTTTGGTAAAATGAACTGAAGAAAGTTGGGTAACGCTGTTCATGGTGTCCCGGCAGAGCAGGGACCTGGGCCATCAGTCCCACGCACCGGCTTTGCCCAGGTCCCCATTGCTGGGACCGAATGGAGAGCAACGCTCTGCTGCGCCCACAAAGGCACTTGGGCTTCCCCCTTTCCAGGCAGATGTTGAAGCACAGAATGAGATGGACCATTAGGATTCATTTTTTTTTTTTTTTGTGAAGGTGGGGAATCCTGAGGGACATGCTCGCAGCTCAGCTGGGCTGTCATTGAGGTGTTTTCTGTGCCTCATCTGCTTTGCACCAGGGATTGTTCATTCTTTTCTTGCCCCAGGGAAACGTGTAAGGTCAGACCCTCAGCAAATGGCACCTCCTGCATCACCTGGGTGGAGACAAGGCTCAGCCCCAGCTCCAACCCAGCTGCTCAGCTTCACCAGCGAGATCTTCATCCCTTAAATTTTTTCACCGTCTGTTGGGCAAATTTACTGGTAGACAGGACTCGTGAACGCTGGTGGAAAGAAAAAGTGTTGCTCTATTTCAAGCAGGGTGTAATCAAGGAGGAAGAGTGTATAAATAAAACATCTTGCATAAAATCTGGCAGGCTGAGGCTGTGCATCTGCATCTGCCTTGGGCTCGCAGAGGACAGGACGGCTCGAGCAGAGGGATGGTCCTGGCTGCGAGAGGACAGGACAGAATTCCTCGGTGCCAGCATGGTCAGCCAAGGGTGCCATGGGCTGGGCCTTCAGAACCTGTGTAATTGGCGAGTGAGAGAGAGGGATTCCTGTGCTATGCCATCAGTTTGTGTACCTGAGCTAACAGAAATGGGTTGTTTTGCTTGTCTATAACTCACCCTTTCCACAATTATGTGCTTTGCATGTAGCAGTTGCCTCTTTAACCATCTTCTTTTCCTGAGTGGTGGCTGGTAGGTGCCTGCTCGCTGGGCAGCCACGCTACGGGCTCTGCAGCCACTAACTCCCTTTATTGCTTGTAAATGGCACCCGTGCAGCAGTGGGAAGAATTGATTCTCCCGTCCCCTCGGGATGCTTTTCACCCCATCTCTTATTCAGTGCATCCCCCCTTCCAAACACGCAGTCTGTCCTGGAGGGATGACTTGTCCCTTATTGGAGATGTCTTCTGCATTAGGCTGTTCAGTGCTTGTCAACAGAAAATCCCGTCAGTCTGTACGATTTTTGGTGAGAGACACATTTGCTAGAACATAATAAAAAATAGATTTCTGTCTGGAGCTCTCCAAGTTCTGTCTTTAAAAGCCTAGAGGAAAGCTGTTGTTCTCTGCTTTCTCTCCTGAGATCTCTCCTCTCTGCTTGGCCATAGCACCCATGGACACGGTCCTGAGCTGCTCGACCCGTGGCTGTTACCGCACATCTCGGCAGGGTGGGTGACACGCTGGGCTGGGCCCACCTTGGACATCCAGGCAGCTGGTGCCCGTCCCCACGGTCACAGGGAGCTGGATCCTGTGAGCCTTGGCAAACTGGTCAAGGAGATCCCAGCTGGAGGCAAGTTCTGATGCGAACTTTCATTTTATGCCGTTTCTTCCTTAAGGAACAATATTGTGGTTTTTTTTTTTTTTCATCGTGGTTGGTGGCTCCCGGCCCTGGCTGGGGACTGTGCCCTCACGGCTGGTTGACGTGGCAGGACTGGACAGGGACTGGTCCCAGCTTCCAGCTTCTATTTACTGTATGGGAAGAATTTTTTCCATTCCTCTCCAACGCTACTGCAGACTTTTGCAATTAGAACATCTTCACAAACGCCTGCTTTACCCCATTATAAGTGTACTAAATATAAAGGGGAGAAACAAAAGAAATATTCGTTGGAAAAAAGCTGTAATTAACCAATGTCAGCTGCCTGCGATGTAAGTGGGAAATCTGAATAGAGACAATGGCGAGTGTGAGCTAAGGGTGTGAGTCAGCCCGAAGTCATCGGGGATTCTAATAGCTGCCTCTGGATTGTCTCCAAGACCTAGTGCTAAACAAAAATAGGTTTCTATTTGTATTACAGTAATGAGGGACGTCCTACACAGGCTATTTGGCCTTTGAGAGAGTTATACATTGGCTCTGAGGATGGGGGAAGTTTCTCTCTCTTTGGGATGTACGTGTGTTGCAAGAGTTTGTATTTTGACTTTGAGTTCAATGTTCAGGAGCACTTGGATCTGAATTTCATGAAGGACGTGCTTTTGCACCGTAAAAAAGTTGCAGCTGGAGTACCAAAAAGAGCAGGTTTGATCAGAAACTTTGATGTTTTGTTGCTGGTTTGGGGTTTTTTTCATGTTTTCAAGTCCAGGAGAGAACAGCATGCAGTGCTTGTCTTCCCTGGAGCTTAGGGTATGAAATGAAGTCACCATATATCTTTCTTACATCTGTTCTACCCATCCCTGCCTGCTTTTCTTTTTAATGGCAAGATTTTTTTTTTCCTTGAAGAAGAAAATATATTTGTCAATGCTGCTAATTTGACCCCCTGTGACATCCAGTGTTTCAAGTGACTGACACCTTTAGGAGAAAGCAGGTAGCTCTGCTCTGTAGGCAGACGGGACATAAGCAGCTTGATAGGTGAGGAGCTACAGGACCTGGGAGCACTCAGCAATGCTCAGGTTATTACCTTACCCCATGAATGTTAGCCTGGAAAGATCTTCAAACCAATCTCAAGCCCCATAGAGTTAATGGCAGTTAGAACCCACTTGCAGCCAGGATGCACAAGGTATCCCAGAGGATTTTCCACTAACACAGGTTAAATTAGCAAACTCCAGTGGAAAGCAACAGCATTTGGAAGAAATGGCAGGTATACGGGGTTAAATAGAGAATGATAACCACCCCGGAAAATGGAATAGGAAACTGTCCCCATTAGAGACTTCTGTGGGTGGCTCCACAGACCTGGATGGTGGTCCTTGCTCTGCACAGACCCCGCTGGGCTCTCTGAGGGACTGTGTCCATGGGGACCCCAGCACAGGCTAAAACCACTGTGGCCAAGGGTAATTGGAGCTTCCCTGGCAGCCAAGTTCTTGCTAGCATGCGGTGAGGCCTCACCTAGCAGAGGTTTCAAAATTTCTGTGACATCTCGACTGCTGGGAGTGTTAAGGTTGCTTGGGCTTTTTCAATGATCAGTGTCTTGGATGGGCAAAGGAATGACTCGCGGGGACAACTTTGTCTTCAGATTACAGGAACATTTGTGTGGTAGATGGTCTGGTTGAGAAAATCCTGCAGGGGAAAGCAAACAGAAAAAGTGAGCAAGTTATAGTTTAATCAGAAAACCCTTAGCAGAACCATAAACAAGAGGATACCTGCCTCAAGGGACAGCACAGAGAAACAGCAGCATGCTGCATTCGGAGGTGGCATGCTACAGAAGGTTGAGATCCAGCCTTGCCAGGTCCTGAGAGTTGGGGCAGGAGGGCAGAGGTGATGCTGGGTTATCCAGACAGTCAAATACCAAAGGGCAAGTCTCTTCACTCAAGAGCAGACTAGACAGGGCCCTTATGATGTTGCAAGAGGACAATTTATCAGTCCAAACTTCACTTTGAGAATTGTGAGGCACTTGCAGTCATGGAAGGGAGAAAGTCCCAGTGAATCACAGTAGATTTATGTGTCCGGGTGCTCTCTGTTTGTTCAGGTGGCTAAAGCAGATGATTAAGAATCCAGAAAGCCCAAGTGTTCCTGGCCCTGGGGGAAGTCAACGTCCTCCAGTGTTTGCTCCTCTCCAGCATCTGCCTGGGTAGGAGTTGAACCTGCAAACTGCTGCTCTGAGGAGAAGAGCAAAATTAACCCCTCTCACAGCATCACAGAGCCCCTTCTGATCTCCAACTGAATCACAGAACAACAAGTTTGTAATTAAAACAGCAAACAAAATAACCATAAATCACAGCCTGTCCCAGCGCGGTCCCCAGCAGCTGAGGAGATAACTGTAAATCGAGGTTCGCAGTAATAGGCACGGACAATGGGTGGGGATAGTGCAGTAGACAGTGAATTATCTTTGCCATCTGCTTTTTGCTAACACCCATTTATAGAAGAAACTAACATTTGGAAACACTGAGTGCTGATTGTTGTGCCTATGGAATAATTTTCCACGGGATACAATTAATCATTAAGCCAATAGAAGACGTGTCCCAGCATCGCTCCAGCTGCAGCCACAGCACCTGCTGAAATCTCCAAGTTCAGTGAGCAGTAAGTTGTTAGAGGCTCAGCACTGAAGTTTAATCACAAGTCCCAGGGTTGCCCTCAAACATGGAGAGGGAAGCTGGGATGATGGGTTGAGCTGCGCAAAGGGTGACGGGGAATTTTTAGGAGATACATTCCCATTGCTGCTGAGCTGTTTGGCTGATGTAGCCTGTCCCAGAACTTGGGTTTGGCTGGAAGCTTGGCTGGGGGATGAGGAGGCAGGCGAGGGTGCAGGAGTCTCCGCACACATGTGGAGTGAAACCTTCCCTGCTTTGAGCACATGGAATAAGCCAGGCAGGCTCCAGAGCAGCTAGAGGTAATCACAATCAATTACAGTTGATTAAAAGCCTCGAGAATCCAATATATTGCAAAGAAAAACAAATAGCAACTCTGCAAAAAAGGTAATCAATAGCTAGCCAAGCAGCAAACAATTAAAAGGGGAAAAATAGCCCCATTCTCCCTGACTCCTGTAATATCTTTTCCTTGGCTTCTCAGAACATGTTGTTCCCCGCACAAAGGCTGCTGTGGGTGGGTGGAGGACAGAGTCCCATTGCTGCAGGGACCAACCTGTGCAGCTCACCCAGTGCTGCAATGACACGCAGAGAGCCTTGAGATTGCTGTCGTCACGCGCCCGTCCTCCCGTGGTCTCTAGCAAGAGAGGGGGAGCTTCCAGCAGCACCCTCATGCACTGGCAGCAAGCAGAAAACTCAGGGTAGTTATCGTCATTTGGCACTGGGGAGAGCTGCAGAGTGTGGTCCTCCCCTCTTATCACCAGCCTTGTGTATTGTATTGGCATTTCCATCATCGATACACCAGCCCCGGCAGTCGCTGCTCTGCTCCTTGGTGGACCACAGTGATGCTGGGTGTAGAACCAAGGTCCTCAGTAGGCTAGAGATTGTCCCATACCTGCTTGTCGAAATGCCTCTTATCTACTAAAGAGCTTTAGTACCAGAACCTGGACTAAAATTTCGGATTTTGAAGACCTTTGTCATAATTTGGATCATTTTCATTGAGGCTGGACCGTTGTTTGAGGCTCTGCTCGGCTGGAGCTCAGGTGCAGGGGATGCTGCACTTGGAGGCTGCACCAAGCGCCCGCAGACATGTGTCTACCCAAAAGCCTGGGCTGCTTTGCTTAATTAATGTGATAGGAAAGTTTATTCTCTGGCATGAAGTGACAAAGGGAATTTTCTATGAAGAAAACTGGAAGTGAACAAGACGTTATACAAACCATTAAAAATTTGCCTTTTTTTTTTTTTTGTTAGCAACAGCTTCTGGCAAGATGAATAATATGGAAGTGAAAATCATATTTTGAGACAGAGCGGGAGCCCGTGATCTGAAACTAATTTGTTGTCAAAAAGAGTTAAGGGATTTTAAGTTGGGCTTTATCTGGAGCAGTACAACGCAATGTAAATACACATACACCCGCTCAGCTTCTCCACTCTGCCGCAACAACTTTATGCTACTGTAAATCCCCGTTAAAATGGTGTGAAACCAATGAGGCTGGTCCGGCACATGCTCATTCCTCTATAGCTCCGTTTGCTCTAGCAAGTAATCACGGGGGTGACTCGAGGCAGTTTGGGGAAAGCATGAACCCAGGTCTGGGTCGGCGGTGGGAGCACTGGACCACGGTGTGGGCGAGGAGGAGAGATGAGGTTGTGCATGGACAGAGCTGGAGGGCAGGAGTTCCAGACCCGGCCCCTATTTCTGTGATGTTTTGGTTTTGTCTACATGGACACCCGTTTGGACAGCCCCCCAGGGCTGGTGCTGGGTGCCCAGAAGAGGAGTGCTGCTCCCGGGGCTCGGTTCTCCCCAGTAGCTGCGGTTTGGGGGGGTCTTCCCTGGTCTGTAGCGAAGGTGGCAAATCCCAGCTGCTGTGAAAAGGCACTGGCACGGCAGTTCGAAACCTTCCTAGGAAATGAACAGAGGAATTGATAAGGGTTGGTCGGATTATTTATTGTCAACAATTTACACAAATTATTTTGATATTTTTATTCAATAAATTATTTGTGGTTGCTTTTGCTTTGTCATTAATTGCCCAGCCATACAAACAGTGATCTAATGCTCACGTAACGATTCAGCGATCACCACCTTTCAGCCTCAGTGGTACAGAAGTGAATGCAGTCATTGTTCCCTTCTGGAATAAGTATTGATTGCCCAGTAAATCACCCACATCTTTATTCACAAGTATTGGCTTCGACTTCCATGAAGGAAAAACCGATTGCAGGACGAGGGCTGGGGGGAAAACCTGGAATGGGTCTTTTCCCATGCAATAAACGTAGCCAGAAAAAGTTCTGAGACCCAGCGTTTGTTGTCGTGCCTCCCTTTTCTAATTGCATCCCCCTTTTAAGATAGTACAGCAGCATCATAGCTCGGCCTCTCCTTTAACGTCCAGGGATGTTGCTGGCTGTGGTGTGTCCTCCTCGTCCTCGGGCAGGGGGCTGCAATCCCATCAGGGCTCATTCTTCCACCGGAGCAGCTCCGCGGCTGGGGACAAATAGTGCTGCGCTGCCTCATCGGCTGCTGTGTCGGGTCCGTGTCAGGGTCACTTTGTGTTTCCTGCTGAAATTGCCTCTCTCCTTGCCCGGCATCACGATCCTGGGCGCTGTCAGAGGAGCTCAGCCATCGTTTGTGAGGTTGTGCTGCAGCACAAGGGGTTTCTGGCCTCTCCGATGGCAGGCAGGATGGCTGTCAGGTTCCTCTGTGTGCTGAGTAAACAGAGTGACATCATAAAGACTTAATTATAAAGCCTAATGGTGTAAGACTATTATGATTTGTGGAAAATTGGTCGTTAACTGCGGGAGTATGAAAACCAAACATTTTTTCCCTGACACTTCCACTCAGCCACGCTGAACAAACACACGCTGGAAAATTTAGAAACGCAACATGTTGTTCAAAGCGGTTAAACACGACGGGCTTCATTTTAGCGGGCTCGTTTCTCATTGCTGAAGTGAGTTCGGCTGATGCGTTTCCAGCTGGGATGACCCCGCAGGTACCAGCGCTTTTCCACACACTGTGTGGCCATGACCTGCTGGGAAATAACGGCGCGGAGAGAAGGCTTCACCTTTCCCCTCCAACAGCTGCTTCCCACTGCCCTGAGAACAGCTGCCCACCTCTTTCCTGAGATAAAGCAGGAAACTCCTGAGTAAAGCAGGAAACCTCCCGGCAGGCATCAGCTGGGGCGACACGTGCTGATGCTCCCAATTAGCCTCCCAGATTCAAGTTTGTATCCAATCAGACATAGTATTAATGAGAATTAGGTCACTTTTAATTAGCTGCGGTTAACAGAGTGGATTCCCCGCTCCCAAGTACATCACTACTTCTGATACTAACCATCAAGTAGTCTTTCTCAGCGCAATTATTCCCATCAAAACTGGTTGCTCTCATGGTTAACAATTTTCATGCTAATGTATTAATTGCCCCTGGCTTGCCCACTGTGTAATCAGCAAGGTGGGTATTGGGTTCTGGAAGTGACTGATTTCAAGGGACTTTGCTAAAATGTAATTAAGTGCCAAGTCTGTTTTGAATCCTTAGAGAAGAGAAACATTTTCTGTTTGGCTTTGAACTTTGCGTGTTGGAGGGATCTAAGTATCTAAATTATTCCATTCATTCTTAAGCACGCTCGTCACAAGATGGTAGAGTTTTGTCACTTCTGATTCATCTTTGCCCAGAAGAGCTCACCCCAATTGTAGGGTTTGCATTAATAAGTAAGTTTGCTTTAAAAAATAATGATTACATTATAAATATCTGCATGTCAGGGATGGATAGAGTGATCTCTCAAAATGTAATTTGTGTATCAATCAGTTAGCTCAGTGGTTTGGGGTGAAATGTGCTATATAAATGCAAGACCATAATTTATCTTCTTTATTCTTGTGTCTCAACATAATTGCACCTTTATTGCCCACTCTCACTCACCAGAAACAAGAGCTGCAGGGCTGGTGCAGAGCAAGTGTCCATCTGGAACGGTGCATGTCTCTGACAGCAGTTGGCTCAGTGGCTTCAGAGGACGTTATAGAAAGAACCCCCACATTATAGACCCTCACGTTATAGATCCCTCACATAGCCAGGTCTGGAATAATCAGCTGCCTGACATTTTCATTATGCTTTCTCTGCCTTGATTATCCAGAGATGGGATTAAACCCAGAAGTATGATATCAACATGCTGCAGGTTAAATAAAAAAAAAGGCAGTGTTGTAACAATCCTGGAGTCTGTTTTCCTCCTAATCTTGCACATCCCATGTATTTGTGTAAACCTCAGTGTGCCTTTGGTAGCTGTTCGCTCTGCACGCCATGAACTCATTCCTTTCACTACTTTTTGCCACTTTATAATTGTATTGACAGTTCCCCTGTGCTTGTGTTGTCATCGTGATACAAGAAAGAGCAAATAACATTTCCCTGGTTGGTCATTGCTGCAAGTCCAAATGTAAGTTTCTCCTACAAAATCTGGTGTAAAAGTAGATCACTTAGTTTAAATAGGGCTCGACAGAAGCCTTTCAGGACCCTCGGATGAGAGAGAGAGCAGAGAGGGGGATTTAGCTAAAGAAATTCCTTACAAGGACATAGAAGCGCAGCCGTGACCTTCCTCTCTCCTCTGCTCCTGCTGTTTTACCAGCTTAGGGATTTGTTGGAAAACAGCTTGCGGAAGGCAGCACTGGTGGAGCTGATGTTCTGGGGCCATCTCTGCGTTGACCCCACCACCTGCTCGCCGGTCACAGAAGGGCCGTGCCCAGCGATGCCCGTGGTCCCTGCTCTCGTGGGCCCTCGGGTCCCTCCGTGCAGAGAGCTGCCTGTGTTGGTGTTGCAGGGGCAGCAGATGCCTCCAGGATCAGCAGGAGTCAATCCCTGATTCCTCTTTATTGCCTTTGAAATGCACTTTTGTCAGGAGTAGAAAAACTTTGGTCTTATCTGCCTGCAACCCCAAAAGAAGAGATCTCCAGCGAACACATTGATTTCTAATGATGCGAGTAGCTTGTGGGAGAGGGAAAGGGAAATGGAAGAAAAACTATTACAAGGCTTTTGTTTACAACCTTTATGAATTTCTTTACAGTCAGCGCCTTTTATGGGAGAGAGAAGTACAGACAGATCTCTCTGTTCCTGTCATATTTTTTGCCACGGGCTTATTATTTCTTCTTAGAAATGTTCTCATTAATCAAATGTTCTGAGAATTCATGTGATCAGCGGTATCAAAATCACTAATCGTCATTAAGAAGCAATGAAAATTCATTTTTGCCTACGGTCTACTAGACCTTACTTACAGCAGAAGATGCTTTCCCCATCCTCTCCCAGCTCTAAGCCAAACACTGGCAGTAGCAGCAGGCATCTGCAGGTTCCAGGAGAGGGTTGCCAATTCCAAAGATGAAGACCAAGAAAAGCATGTCCCCTGGGCTGCATCTCGAGACACTAGCAAAGTTTGAAATAATGTGCCACTCTGACTATAGAGAGGCAGATATTTGGGCTTAGGTGTTGTACCCAGAGTCAGCATGGCTTGCAAAGCGCAGAGGCCAAATGAGAACCGTGGTGGTTATCAGGAGATGTCCGCTCCTCTGCTGTCTAGGAGGGCGCTGACACTGGAATTCCCTGGGGCTACGTTGCTGTAATCAGCTTTAACTTAGTGGGATAAAGCAACTAACAAACATACAACTGAAGAAGGAATTAAGCAATGGATGGCAAAGAAAATTGTCCCTCCTACGTCCTTCCACCAGCTTCCCGTCCACCCAGCCTCCACACCAGAGCTCAGCTCCCGAGGGGCCGACCAGGCGATGGCCAGACGCGTGGAACTCCCTGGATGAAGGATGCACCAGAAGCTCAAAGCATCGTCATCGCTAACCCTAAATACGATCCCAGCTGCTGCTTTCACCTCCCTGCCCAAGCAGTGATGCAGTCAAGAGCTGGTACCGGTGAAACAAGACCCATCGCACTGGTCCCAGGGGAGACCGGCGCGGCGGCCGGGGCTCGGTGCGGGCTGACTGCCTTTGGGAGGAAACTGGTGGAAGAGGAGGGGCTGGAGAAAGTGGTTTTATACTTGGAAAATGATAAAACTTTGATACCTTCAAGCCAGCTCGAGCGGCAGACAGGCAGCTCAAACGTATAAAACATCAAAAGCCACAGGATGGGAGAGCAGTGGCTGAGAGCTCCAAATATAGCTTGCCGCAGTGTAATTCATTCCTACAGCAGAAAGGAGAAACTTCACCATAACGTGTTGTGTTGCAGCCCCATTTCCACATGTGCAATGAGCCAAGATGAAAAGGATTGCAGAGACCTGTGCATCACTCCTAGTGTTTAAATTAAAAACCCCAGAAAAACCAAATGTGTGCGCAATGAGTTAACAAAGGACGTGCTCAAAGCCTGCTAAAATATTTTGCAGCTTGCTGAAGAGGGAAAGAAAAAAAACCCCCACCCCAAAAGCACAACGTGTGAAGCCTTTGAAATGATGGCAAAGATAGAAAGGATATATTTGGAATTCAGCTTTTGTAGTTTGTTGTATAGAGTGTTTAACTTCTTTATTTGCAGTTACAGTTGAACTATGAGAGGGATTATTTATTGCTTCTCGGGTGAGCAGGGTCTGGCCACTCCTCGGACAGCAGCCTTCCGAGCGCAGAAGGCTTTGCTTCTGGAAAAGCAAAGCTCTCCCGACAGCCAGCGGGAGATGGAGACCTGATCCTTATCTCCACTTAAGCCCATGCTCGGTGGGACACTCGAGTCCTCTCGACCTCAATTACTTAAAAAAAATAAATCAGTGGTACTTGAGAACGTGTCTCCAGCTGCTGTGTCCTCAAAGGCGCTTGAATGTATTTTCTGCGCTTGTCCTCAGCCCTGAAGAAGGGTCTCGGCGATGCCGAGTGCGCGGCCCCCGCAAAGGGGACCTCCCCCAAGGGCAGCTCGTTAGTCGCAGCAGCTGCAGTGTTAGGACAGGACGCCCCATGTCACGAGAATTATACATTTGACTTTTCTGGAACTGCCAGCTAATTTATTCCTTCTGACTTGGGCACTTCTTTTCAATAAGCTGTAAATATTACTGATTCATCTGGCTCATTTCTGTGTCATTAACCAGGAGAAGGTCTCTGGATAAGCAAGTGGGTGTAGTAAGAATCTCATTACTAGTCAATGCTAATTAACGTCCACTTAAGCGAATTATTAACTGGGTTTGATAATTTGTAATTCTGATCTCACTAAATAATCAGAAATTATTACAGGGAATTCTCAGCCGAGAATTTGTTGCGTGGGTCTTTTTTGTGACTTGTGTGGTAGTTGACAGCATCTGATAGGCTGGTAGTAAACAGGACTTCTTTGCTAATCTATCTATAGATATAAATGGTACTAAATCTACGTTAAAGGCAGTTTGGAACACGGCTGCGTATCTGTCACAACCCAAGAGCTGAACGCAGTGAGGACAGTGTCTCAGTGCTTTGCCTGGAGGAGCCTGAAGGGCAGACCTTCAGCATGAGTCGTGGCTTTGGGGTGCTCCCAACTGCCACCCAGAAAGTCCACCAGAGACAGTGTGAGGTGAAAGGTGGTACCAGCCAAGGCAGGTTTGGATCTCTGGATGCTTTCAGAGGAGTTAGGACATAATTCCTTTTTTTTATCTTTGTGGAAAGAGGTCTGGCTGCCTGTGGTCCAGGCTTCTTGCATCCCTCAGCCCGTGGCTCAAGGTTCTCCAGCTGCTTCCCCCAACAGAGACAAGCTTCCCTTGAAGATGGTTTTCAGAAGAGCAAACCTGCCCAGATAGGATTGAACATGTGTTTCCAGACCAGCCTGAGCGTTTCAAACCCGGTGTGCAAAGCCCCAAGGCACTGAGACAGACCCAGGCAGGACATCAGCACGTTCAGATTATCTTCACAGAAGCCATTATGAGCACATAACAGGGAATTAGGAAGCTCTCATCAGCAGTGTGGGATGAGGAATAGGCGTGCACCTAATCTCTGAACAGAAAGCTTCTACAGTGAGCATTTCTCTTTCTATTGCTGTGGTTGTTAAATATACAAATTATGCAAAGATAAAAAAAAATCATTGAAATGCAATTATTTCAGAGATATAAGTTTATGACTATATAAGTACATCGAAAGACCAACTTTGTAGGTCTTTATGTGCTTAATAAAACTGCATAATTTGCTAGGAAAAGTCTTTGGCGGCAGTATCAAGTAAATTTTATCTCTCCATTTGACTTCAAGCATGCTCCAGGTATGTGTGTTTCAAACCAGACGTTTCCATATTGGGATGAAGAACAACAGTTCTAGGACAGGAAAAAAAAAAGAGAATGATGTGTAGGTTCTCCCTCTCCCTCAAAGCGTGGTCTGATGTTGAAACTATTGCCAATGGAGTGGTGAGGCTGCAGCTTTGTGTGCGTCCTTGTGTCAAAAGGCAATTATAAAGCAGTCACATTCCCTCTATCTATAAAACCCGTGATTCACCATCATTAATAGATGTTACAGTGTGTTCCCTGGTCGTATTTTAGAGGGCAGCACCTATCCTGGTATTTATTTCTGCAAACAAACGTGTAAATATAAGGAGGAAAATGGAAAAGTAGAGGAACATCAGTACAGTGAGTGTGGAAAGAATCCTGAAAAGACACACTTCTCTTTAAAGGGAAATGAGATAAAAACCTGTGCAGTCAAACCTCCCTCTTTGCTTTTCCACTGCGTGCTGAGGCTCTGAGGAGTGAGTGGCTCGGATCCCTCCCGTGTGCTAAGCTGCACCTCCCCAGCACCAGGCTCGGTTTTAATCCTTTTTCATCCTCCTCTTCCCAGGATGAAAGGGAAGAAAAAGTTCTCTATTCAGATTCATGTGTTGCCAGTAGAAGTTTCTCCTGCGGGGCCTTATTTCTCTAGGAAGGGGTTTCTGTGCGAACATGTGTCCCACTGCCAGCACAGCCAGCAGAAGACCTTGTCTCCCAATAAGAAACATTCATTGCAAAATCCAAATGCTCATTAAAATACTGAAAGGTGCTTAACAATCTGGAAGCACATATGTGATAGCATTTCTTGCATGGGCTCTTCCAGTGTCAGCTCTGAAGATGGTCTTATTTTGGCTTCTCGCTGTCCTCCTGTAGTGGGACCTCTCAGTAGGTTCCACCCCTGAATGCAGCAACTTTTAATGGCAGATGTTGATCAAGGACATTCTTCCCAAAGGAATCACTGCCAAAAACCCAAAAAGGAGTTTTCTTGAGTTTAGTCATTTCAGATTTTCTGCAGTCTTTTTATTTCTCTCCTAACTACTAACTCTAGCAGGTCGATGGAGCAGGGTCAGGGTCTGTCCTGTCCTCCCAGGGCACTCGTGTCCCCCTCCCCGCACCCCTGTCCTGCGAGGCTTCAGGGAGCACCTTTCCCCACCCAGCTCCTCTTTGACTTCATTCACTTTATATAGCAATGGGGCCAATAGGCACGGTGCTACGAGATGATGTATCGCGTGTCCCAGCCCTTGGGGATTAGAAGACTTTATGGTAAACCAGATTGTTAGTTAAACACTGGTGTGTTTGTGGTTGAGTAACTGCTGTACCTGAAATCCTCTGCGATCAGCAGCCTGTGCTGAAAATGCCATGCATCATAAATAAGGGGCTTTAGCCTGGCCCTTTGCAGCCATCCCTGGAGACAGCAGAAGGAATCAATAATAAATTTAAGACCTGGCAGGTTTCAGGCTGCTTGAGCTCCTGAAATCAGAAACCCCAACACTCGCAACACAGGCTGTAAGGACAAGCAAGCGCCAGTAAAAATGTTGTTTCCACATTCATTTAACTTGAGGATAAAAGGTCCAAACGGCTGAGATTAATGTCCCACTCCTCACATCCACCCTTGCAGGTATATGGGAGGTGCAGACTGAAAAAACCCTTTGCAAATGGTGATTATTTTGGCTTGCCTGCGGAAGATAAATGTGCCGTGTACAAACACAGACATCCTGCGGGGACGCGGGATTTAGGAAGGACTGGGCACCACAAAAGCCACGTTTTCAAGTGCTGGGGAGCTCAGGCAGGTATTAGATGTGGAATAACTTCATCTCCATAAGCAGGCTGACACTGTATTCTGGAAATCTCTGCAGGTTTGAGTGGATGAGGCCAAATACAGCTATGTGAGCTCATGGAAACGCCAGCGCAGTTGTGTGTGAAGGCATGAGAGGATCCGCGTGCACGCTGTGAGTGCCGGGGTGTAAGGGCATCCCGAGCAGAGGTTTAACAAGTGTGGCTGTTTAGGAGAAAGGAGACGAAAAATGAGAGATACGCTTGTGAGTGGATTTAGATCAATAATTTTCTGAACAATGATTCTGTAGAAAAAGTGTGTGGGAATGTTTAGCTGAGCCAGATCCTCTAGTTTTTGTTTCAGCAGGCACCCATTTCCTGCTCCTTTTTATTTTATTTTGTGCTATTTGTGGTCTTTCATACCTGGGAGACTATCATCCAAAACTTTTTTCCTAATGGGAATGCTTTAATTCTTAAAATAACCCCTTTAGCTGTTGTGCTAGGGAACGCTCGCGTGCTGCTCCTTCCAGCGCTCCCTGTGCTGCGAGCGGAGGTGGGGGCTGCTCAGGGGTCCCTCCACGGCTGCCCCCCTGGGCAGGACACGGCTCTGGGCTGGGCGAGGGGCCGGTCCCAGGCTGTGCTCCGGTGTGTGTCCATCCCTGGGCTCCATGGTGGTGGTCACTGCTGAGAGCGTTTCTCTTGGGTACCCAGGGAATGGGGGTGGTAAGGACACCTCCCAGAGCGCAACTTTGGGCAGGTGTTGGAAGCTGCAGCGACCAGGAGCTTCTCCATTAGTGCCCGCCTCGGAGGACAGTGGTTTCTAACAGCAAATCTGCCGAGGGATGGGCTGTGTGCAGGGGCTCAGCCCCGTCTCCATCCTCTGCTCCAGATAACACGGCGCAGGGTGCCCGTGGCCGGCACAGGGTCGGGTTTGGCAGTGGTAGGAGGGGATGGTGCAGGCACAGCTGGGGTGCCCAGACCGCAGCCCCCCTGCCCTGCTCCGGGGTGGCCCCCAGCACCCGTGGGCAGCCGGCTGCCTGCAGAACTGCCGCTCGTGACTTTCCCAAGGAGAGATTCAGCGCGTCCCGGAAGCTCGCCCAGGGAGATTATAGAAATGTCTTAACCGCTTCAAGCTATTTTAAGAATAAGGGGGAAAAAATACGAGCTATGAGATCCTGGTGTAACTGCTCGGAGCCATAACCTTGTGGGGTAGAACCAAGGTTGCAGCACGTAAGCACCGAGCGCCCATTCAGCATTGCTGGAAGCTATTTCCTATTCCTCTTATTCTCTCGCTGATCTGTATTATTGCTGAGGAGCCAAGTGTTAAAAGTAAATCAATAAATTGTGGCGAGGCTCCCTGTGACCAGCAGCAGCTCGTTGTCACGCTGCAGCGTCGGGGCTGGTGGCAGCCCCGGATGACCCTGGGTGCCAGCAGAGATGCCGGCACCATCCCGGGAGCCAGGCGCTGTGTGGGGCACTCGCTGCTTTCCCCATCTCGTTCCAAACCCTTCTGGCCTGGCCAGCCGTGCTCCGCACGGCAGACACCGGCGGAGACGGCGGAAGAGATCTGAGGGCATCTGGAATGGTGCTTCCAAAGATAGCTTGTTGACATTAATGGGCCAGATCAAAGCAAAAAGGGCTGGAAAGCAGCCCAGATGGAGGAACATGTGGAAGGTAGAGTGAAATCATGGAAGGTAGAGTGAAATCATGGCACTTGGGGAGGGAGGAGAAGGGCAGGCTGGGAGGACCCCGCTGAGCCTGGGGGATCTGCTGAAGAGAGGGAAATGTGAGGGTGGGATGAGGCAGAGGCTGGGAGCAACAGATTCCCGGGAGCCTGCGCTTTGTCTGCTCTGCATTTACCTGTCACAGGTGGGGACAGAGGCACTTGGCAAAAATTACTCAGTAATTTCTTCTTCTTGGACTCCACCTAACTGAGGGTGAAAATGCTGCTTTAGCACAGCTCTCCAGCAGTGTCGGGAGCCCAGCACCAGCTCGGAGGGGTTGTCTTTCGTCTTTGCAGGTCCAGGTGTCCTCCAGGACTCCTTTAACTGCTTTTCTCCCCTCGTCACATTGAGAAGATGATCCACAGTGCTCAACACCATGTGTTCAGCGAGGGCGCTGGGATCCCAGGGGCTGTGGAATATTTATAGGAAATTATACAGCTGGTTGAAAGTTTGCTGCTGCTTTTCCTCCCCAAGAAATCCTTGTCCTTTTTAAACCCCAAGCTAAACAGTTTAAATAGATCAAGACTTGCTTCCAACACAGCTTGCAGCGTGACTTTCCCCAAAATAGAGGACGTTATTTCAAACCACATTATGCCATGTCATTTGTTCAGATCCTTTCCCATTGACAGGCGTCAGCCCAGACAGATCGTCCCCCGGCTCCTTCCCGGCCGGCGTCAACCTGCGCTGGTGCCCATGGAGGCTTTGCCCTTCACCGGCCAGAGCTCCCTGGGCCTTAACTCGCTGGGCACCTCTGAGGAAGGCAAATGCCATCTTCCTTTCAGAGGTGGGGAAAGGGGAGAGCAGAGGGGTTCCATGAGCAGCAAATATTCCTGCGCGTGGTCTGCTCAGGCAGGGACTGCTCAGACCTCCATCTCCCAGGCCCACACCACAGCCCCGCTGCCAAGTGCTGGCACCTGCGAGGTGGGACAGGCATTTGCTATTCCCAGAGTCTGGGCATCTCATTCAGAGGAGTTCAATGTGGTTCAGGCCATGCTGTTGCTGACTCCCTCCACCCAGCACAGTTTTCTTGTGTGTCCTCCTTGATTACTTGAATTTGACAGCTCTTACTCATCCTGTCTCCGTGGCCAGCAACCTTGGCATTCAGCTCGGTCCTGTTCTCCTGAGGAAGACATTAATTAGACACTAAAGGCACAGCCATGAGGGTGGTAAAAGGCATCGGCAGAGCAGCCAGATCAGGGTTTTGCGGAAGTCTTGGAGCAGGAGCAGGTGCTGTCCATGGCCAAACCCCGTGCCACCGTTGACTGGTTTATCTGTGTTCAGCCGAGGGCTGGGGGATGTACCTGAGCACACACAGACCATAACGCTCATCCTCCATCCCCAGAGTTGTTTATTCAGGTTCACCAGTTTGGGTGCGTTTAGGGCCTCTTTTGATATATCACAGCTTACTTGAGAATTACCAGTCCAAATGGAGCTTGAGACAGCCTACATGCTTGTATGGATTTTCAGGTTGGAGCTACTTCTGTGTGCCTTTCGACTGATTCCAGGCATCCAATCTTTAGCAATACCATGCTCAAATCCCACACTTATTTCCACCTTTTTTAAAAAAAGTCAAGGAAGGCTGTGAAAAGATTTTCATTGCTAACAGCGTGTTTCTGTGACATTTCAGCTCTTTGTCTGTGTAAGAAGAACAGGAATGCTGAGCTGTATTCACCTCGCTCTGCTGCTCGAGAGGGGAGCTTGATTTTATACACAAGTATTTTGTTAAATGTACCAAAAAATAGGCAATCTGAGGCCTTATCTCATTTGAATCATAGTCTAGAGTTCTTTGTTATAGGAAGCAAAATCATATTATGGGTCGGTTGCAAATACAACAGCGAGTAGAAGTAAGGGGCAGTGTAAGGGAGCAAGTGCAGACATCCCGGCAGGGTGCTGGTGCCTCCGAGCCGCTGTCCTGCTTTGCACTGTCTGCATCATGCAGTAACAAACTCCATCCATCCAGGTAAGATCATAGGGGATGTTGTAGGGAGCTCACAGGGAGCGAGGGCCAGCTAGGAACAGACAACAAAAATTGTGTAACAATGAAGAATTTTCATTTCCAATTTCATAATTATCATGAAAATAGAACAAGTTCAGACATCTGAGGGACTTAGAGTAGCCTTATTGCGTACTGTGGGCAACCCAAGAGATTATTCCATACAGCTACATTCTGCTCTAGGTGTCTGCCTTTCTGTAGTTTGGAAATATTCAGAATTTTCACCTAGCAGAGTAATTTAACCTTTCCTACCTAGTGAATTTAGAAAATCAATCATCTACATCTCACAGGGAGAAGACTGGGGATTTCTCCAGTTCCTTGCAGGTTTTCCTCAGTTCTTAGCAACCTATGTTCATGCAAGCCTGTCTCTCTGGCCTGTGGATGGATGCACGTGCATGCACGTACCAGTCTGCGCAGAGGCTACTGCAGGTACGAAGTGTTTGTGTCTGGAAACAGAACGTGTCTTGTGGTGGCAGAGCTGGAGGAGGGATGCTGCAAAAGCCTCCTGATCCAGCCAGTTCACATGGCATCGACTTGTGGTGTTGTTTCACAGCTCACTGGGAGAGGCACACACCTCATAAGGCTCAACAAGTCTTGGAAATATAAAGACAAAGCTCTCTCTTTCCTCCAGCAAGATGCTGCTGCTATTTAAGGTCTATTATCCTCCCTCTGCTCACACATTGCTACCATTAGTGTTATAAATGGGCTGGGTATACAGAGAGGAGAAGAGACCCCCAGGGTAGCAATTACTAGAACTGAATTGTCTGATGCAAAAGGCAGCATTACCCTGGTGTAATTTGATCATAAAATAAATTGCATTGGCCATAAACTTGCTGAACGGTAGAGTTTCCCCCCCAGTTGTTTCCGTGCGTTTGGAGCCAGCAGTACTGCAGGGCAATAGCCCAGCGCCGGCCCGCTGCGGCCACCACCCCGCCGAGACTGCCAGAAAATGGTCACGGAACATGAACAAATGAATATTCATAATGAGATTCAGCTCATCTCTGACATGGTGCCAATGCTAATCTTCCCCAAACAGGCCTGGAGGGAAACTGTGTGGAAAAACGCACCTACCCTCTGGAGCAACAGCTCCTGGGCCTCCGGCAGGAGGGTGTTGTCCGTTGTGGGTCTGGTGGGCTCCTGTCCCCTCCTGCCCCCAGCCCCTCCAGCACCACACTGGAAACCCTGGTACGTCCCCACCAGCCCCACCACCACCCTGGACCTCATCCTCGCCGAGCAAAATGGGCACCTCGGGGGCTGAGACTGCAGACTTGATGACAGGTCTCTTCGGTAGCCCGGTAAACAGCAGATCTGATCACAGCTCTCTCAGGCAGGTAAATAACAGCAATCCTGCCTCTGCCGAACGGGATTCCAGGGCTGCTATAACCTCAACAGGTTTGAAGCGGGTCGGTGTTCAACCTGCAGGGAAGAAACTGTAAGAAGCGGTGTTTTCACCCCAGGTTGCACTGGTACTGAAGCAACGTCCTATTTGATGCTAGGAGACATCGCTGCATTTTGCATTAGACTGAAACTCCAATTATTTGTGGTTGTCAGGCATCCCAGGGTCTAAAACAAATCTGCAGTCCAGGGTGGGTGCTGAACTGAACACTGCCTTCTTCCCGTCCGGGCTTTTATTGCTGTGTATTGTTACAGATAAGATCTGTGAGAATGCTAATTGCATCTTTAGTGCGCTGCTACGCGCTGATCAGATACCGAGGTGATAAATAGTAGTGACTAGACATGAATAGCTGCTGTAAACAGCAGGATTGTAAGTGCAAGGCTGGGCATGCTCTATCTTGTATCCAGAGGATCTCTCTAAATTTGTTCTGTAGTTCCTGTAGAAATCCAAAGTAACAGCCAGAGTCTTGTAAAAAAGGGAAAAACGTGGCCCAGAGTGCTGGGGGTGAGGCTGCTCGCCCGTCTCCATCCTGTCCAAGCACCGGGGGAATGGGATGGGATGGGATGGGATGGAATGGAATAGAATGGAATAGAATAGAATAGAACAGAATAGAATAGAATAATTTTGGTCGGAAGGGACCTATAAGAACACTGGCTGTGAGGCTGACCATGTAACAGCCCCATTTCTTGGAAGCAATACGAAAAATCGCATAATGCAGCGGTAGAGAGAAAATCACAGTCCGCGAAGAGATGTAGGTCCAAGAGCAGCTGGATCTCGGCACGGCGTGGTGGTGAGGTTTTTAGCTGAAAGCAGGCGTTGTTGATGAAGTCTTGCTGCAAGCCGTGGAACAGGAGGCTCCAGAGCTTGCCAGAAGACAGCATCATGAATTAATAAGTAAACCTGAGTGAAGACGAGAGATCTAAAGCATCTGAAATTTCAATGGCACTGATCACAGGGCTTCACTGCCGCATGTTTGATCTGCCGGTGTAATCCTAAAGCAGGAATGGCCTACAAATTGCAGAATATGGGTTTGTCTGAAAATCTTAAATCATGCATTTGAGAAGATCACACATTTTAATGACAGGTGACTGTGGTATCTATAGCTGCCTTTTCCCGAGCAGGTAGAGCTATGGCACTGAGATTTTATTGTACAATACCTAAGTCTTACCCCCAAAATGCCCACTGTGCCAGGGTGCTTGAATGTTAACGTTGGGAAATCCACCCCCTTCCCTGTGCTGCAGCCTCAGCCCGACGTGCTGCTCTGAGGGACCTCTTTGCTGCACTGGGGCCCTTTTTTTAGTGGTGTCGGTGCTTTTTTGAGTGTCGCAAGAGAAGAAAAGCTCCGTAACATGTTGGGAATCAGGAGGAACCCGGGTGGAGACCAGAGGTTATCCCTGGAGACCAGGAAGGCTGCAGGAAAGCAACAGTTTGATAATTTGGAGGTTCTTTGATGACAGACCAGCTCCCTAAGGCCATGGTGAGATGTGCGAGAGCTGGAGGGATGATTTGGGAAAAATCTTCTACTGAACAGTCCTTTCAGTGGCGGTAACAGTATGTTTGTCTCCGTTCCTTTTGGTGTTTATTAGATGCAAATACAATAACTCATTAGGATTAGTAAATTCATTTGGAGGTTACTTCCAGGTTAGCCTCATGGTGAAATAAATAGCATTGGAAATCCAATTAGACACAATGATACAATAATTATATAAGAGCATAATCCCATCTCCACAAAAGCCAGACAGGTGCAGAGTTTCAAACCTTTTTGCCATGGAAAACCAGTATATTACACGCAGTCAAATGGGATTTGCGGCTGTAAATTCACGCATTTGTGCTTATCCAAAGGTGGTGGTGGAATAACTATTGCTCAAGACGAGCCCAAAGATAAACACACTTTCAGGGTCACGGGCAGGAGACCTGAGCTTATTAAAGTAGGTTTTAATACTTTTCGAATTATTTTCCTTTCTGCAGTACGCTATGTACAGCATGAATTCAGAGGCTCAGAAATTCCGTGTTATTTTTATAGATAGTATTAAATCTGTTGACCCTGAGCAGGTCCTGCAAACAGAGCCTTTTTTATAAAAGGTAAGTGGAAAATAAATGAAAGGGTTTCAAATCTTTGAAAATAGATCATGGAAAATCCTCCAAGAGCTGCGTTTCTCACCCGGGGCAGACCCGCGTGTGCCGAACCCGGTGCTGCACACACACAGCATGCTTGTGGGACGCTGCTGCCTCCCAGGGAGGGGACAAGCAGGAGCTACAGAGGTTATTTGAAGTTCTCTGGATGTGGTTAACTAGTTTCCATGCAAAGCAGCCAGTTTCTGCCCATCAGGTCCTGTCCTGCCTTCAGGAGATGGGCTGCAGGTACCGGGGTGCGCTGGGCAGAGCTCGTTAGGGGCCGCGCAATTACCAGCCCAGGTTTCAGGCAGCTTCAGGATCTGGCCACTGCAGTTCATCATTCTGTCCAGCGAGACCCAGAGTGTCTGGAAGATGAAAGACAGTTGGTGGCTGTAGCCTGGATAAATATAGAGCCTTAATAACCTGGGGAATAACAGCGCCAGGAGAAGCTGCTGTGTACTCCTCCCAGGGCTGGCAGTTTGCCCCGCATTTTTTTAGTGGCTTTTGACCCAGAATATCTGTGCCTTTTTTTCCCTAACTTTCACATCATTTCTTCTGGGTTTGAGGAAATGCAATATAATGTTTTGCCGCAGGTTGCCATCGCAATGACAGGAAAATAACCGGGAGCAGCTGGGCTTCGCAGCGCCGGGAGCAGCAGTTTGCCTTGTCTATAAAGTGGTTGAAAGGCAGGTCCCGAGGAGTAATTAGCACTACCCAGAACCATGTGCAGCCACTCCGACAGAAGAGTGGGCTCGCTGCAGTGTTATTACCTCCTGGTCCTTCATGCCAATTTTCTGATTAATAACATCCCAGGCCACTTGATGCACTATTGATTCTAAATTCAATAAAAAGAACTGGCAGCTGCTGGCAAGACCACATCATTTTTCCTCTAAAAACGCAAGGCAGCAGCACATTTCCAGGCAGGCTGAGGTGGTGGAGAAGCCCCCGGAGAGCTTCTGTCCTCTCTCGGGGGAGAGACCAGGTCCCCTGCTCTCCCAGGTCAGACCGAAGGGGTTTGGTGGCAGGTCCTGGTGTCTGCAGTCCTCGTACCGTTATCAAGACATCACTGCTTTAAAAGAAAAACCTCATGTTGTTTAGGTGACCTCAATACATGAACACAAGGGTTTTGTCTAAGAAAGCAGCTCAGTGCTATGGACTTTGTTAATATTAAGCAGAACAGTTGTCTCCTGGGTTGCTGAAAGCAGAACAAGGAGAACAGGGTGTTTTGTTTTTTCCAAAGGACCTGGCTTTCAAAGTGTCAATTTTTTTTTCCTATAAAGATAGTTTGTGGGTGTTTTAAAACACTTCAGTAAATGTAACTGCAAGAAAGATGAATTGCCTGCTGGTTTCCTTCCCCCCGGCTGTGCGCTGGTGGAGAGGAGAGGGGAAAGGGGTGGGAAAGGGCAAAGCCCTTTGGTGGGTTGGATGGGCAGGGAAGCCCAACCAAGAAACAAAAGCTGCTCGGCCCTGTTAACAACCTAGGAGAGAACAGCAAGTACACAACGGCGAGCAGAAGGCAGCTCAGAAAGTGTGGAGAAGCCAAGAAATACCGCGCTTTGATCCAGAGAGAATATTTCAACAAACACCGAATGCTTTGCTAATATTTGGTGCTTGCAATAGCCACAGCACATGGCAGGGGAGGAGTGATGATCCCATCACCCCTGGGTGGGCAGCAGGAAAGGGTTAATAGGCTTGCAGAACAGGAGCAGACATCTCCCAGCTCCCTGACCCCGGGAAAAGCATCGTTTTCTAATGCGAAACTTCAGCTAAACGCGATTTTCCCCAGGAGCTGCCACCAGTGGCACCTCTGAACCGGGGATGAGGCAGCTCCTTCTGAACGCTGCATCTGAGCAACGTGCTGCTGAGCAGGGAGAACATAACGCATTTTGTTTCTTGTAAGGATGAAGAGAAACAGCGAAGGTTTTTTTTTCCTGCTTTTTGGCAAGGAGTTGCATTCGCTCAAGGCTGGATTTTTCAGGGGTGACAAAGAAGCTGTCAGGAGGCAGAGAGACGAGGCTGAAAGTGTTGCTCTTGGTAAAACCAAGGCTCGGAGTGCTCAGCTCCAGCAGAGCCCTGGGTGGGAGGTGATTTATAAACTCCATGTTTCCATTTTTTTCCTTCTATACCTGCTCAAAGCCACAAACCCACCACTACCGGCCTGTTCTGTGGGGCAGCATCGCCGGGTCTCCCGGAGCCTGTGGGCAGAGCTGGGTTCATGCTGGCACCTCCCGCCAGCGCAGCCTGGGCAGCTTTAATCCTGCACCGCGCGGCAGCCCCAGGAGCCCCGGGACTTAGGCACCGCGTGTGCAAACGTGGTGAGCTGAGGATCCGTAAAAGCCCAAGGAACAAATAAGCAAGGAAAAAGTGTACACGGTCACCAGAACAGTGGCTTGTGGTGGGGGAAGAACCGGAGCCAGCCTGGCCTGTCAGCCTCAGCAGCATCCTCTAATAAAAGAGAAGAAAAGCGGTTATCTATCTGCTCTATTGAGACCTTCAAATTTTCATCTTAATGGGACATGGTGCTTGACAGATTGAGCTCCACTGAGCAGCTCATTGTAAATTCAAATGCAGGCTCTGGGGCTTATTCGAGCCACTGAGCCTATTTTCTCCCCGTGTTTGCTGGCGGAACAGGCGGCTGCTGGGAGTGATGACGGTGCGGTTTGTCAGCAGCGGTTTCCTGAACATCGGGCTCTAATCTCTCAGCAGCCTCTTGTGCTCGGCTGCCTCCCACCCAAACAGGCGTGTGCAGGGGTAGGAGCTGCCTGCGTTGGAAGAGGAGGCAGAGCTTGGAGCAGGGTGGAAAGAACGATGGGAGGACGATGCACGGATGCGTGCTCGTGTCTCGATTTAATTTCACAGGTGTCAACGCAGAGCGTGTGCCTGGGACAGCAAGAAAAAAGGCCTTTAAAGCATGTTTTCTGAGGTGGTGATCTGCACAGAGCAGAAGTGGAGGGCTCATTGCTGAGGACCTGAGGGTTGGGTGGGGAAATTGCTGGAAAATGTGCAGGAGGGGAAGCACCGAGGCAGGAGACCAGGCTGCAGGAGCCTAATTGGCATCCCTGCCTGTGCCTGCTTGCAAAATGTCCCATGAGTCACAGGTTCTTTTCATTCCTTCTCCCCACCTCGTTAAGGCTAGTCCCAGCTTTCTGAGCACAAAAGACACATCGATTCTTCCAGAAATCCAAAAGGAAAAAGGCAGTGGCCGCTTGCAGTGGGGATGCAGCCCAGCCCCGCTGGGTTTGGGGCCAGTTCAGCAGAGACAGCCCAAGGGTTTCCTTCAGCTGTGTTTTGCCCTGTGAAAAACCAGACCAAAAATACCAGTTTTGCAGTCTTATTTATTGTTCCTGATTTTCAGCAGTCTCTGGGATATGAATTATGTAGGAGATGCATAGGGAATGATCTGAAGCACTGGCAGGTGGTGCCGGAGTGCTCCCCGTGCCGAGCTCCAGCTCCGTCTGTCTGCAGCAGCTCCTCCAGCAGCTCGCTCTCCTGACACCGTCCTCCAAAGAGCAGCTCACCAGAGAATGTGGGGCCTTTCCAAAACCTCTGAAAGCTCCATGGGCAAACTGCGATGAGAACCTCTGCGAGCCTCCTTGGCGCAGGTGAAGGTCTACAGGGTGAAGAGACCTGCTGTGGGTGCATGTGCTTCCACCGCTGGTCTGGTCACAGCTCCATGTCCAAACCAACCAGACATGAGCCAGTGATGGAAACCTAACCACAAAACCAAGGGAGTGAATTCTCTCCTTAAAATTAAACTCTCATTTGTAACTTGGTGCCTGGAAGCTGCACTGACTTTCTCGGCTTGCCACCAGGTCTCAGAGGGGCTGGCATTTTGTACATGCTTTTGTTTTTTAAATCCAAAGTTCCACCATTTTTTGTTTAAATCCACAGCCAGGCTTCCATTTGTGTGCACTGGGGGATAAGAGAAAGGTTTTATTGCTTGCATTATTTATGAACAGTATAATTTCAGGGCATCTGTATTAAAATAAGGAGCCAACTGGAAAATAATATTAAACAAGATAAGTGTGTATATTTGTTGCATAAATCCATAAAACCTGATTAACAATGATGCTCCTAATGCTTGTTTCATCATTAGGAGACTTCCTGTATCTGTGCCACGGCGCTGGATCTTTGATGCATTAGGACAACGCCCTGCAAAGCTGTTTGGTTTTGTGCTGAACTTTGCTGTGCAGCCGGGTCTGCTTTAATCAAGGGCTTGCTTTTGGTTTTAATTATTATTCTTTTCTTTGTCTATGCATTTTGGAGCCCATTAACAATACAAGAGATCGAAACTCTGCTGTACTCTGCCAGCACAGCTGCTGGCTCCTGAAGCCTTGACTAATGCTTTCTGAAACTCTAGATGTGTTCTCACTGAACTTCCCATCGCTGGGAACACTTTTAGCCACGCGTCGCCCCTTGCCCTGACACGGGGCTGCTGTGCTCGGGGATTCCTGCCTGCTCCCATCCCTGCTGGGCAGGGGAACAGCTGGAAAATAGATCTTTCTATCAATTTGGCCACATTATTTGGTAACAAAGACTGACTTCCAAACTGAAGCCTGAAGAGTGAAGGGCAGATGAGGACATTTTCCTGGGTACAGTTAATGAAGCATCAGCCCCCTTTGGGTCTCCTTTCTGTGCCTGGCGCTGGTAATTTATTTCTTTGAGAACAAGATTTGTCAGTCTGGAGGGGACAGGGTCTGTGAGCTCGGGTTTCCCAGAGCCTGTGTGACAGGGGGTGGTGATGTTCTGTGTGGTACAACACCCTCATCTCCAGAGCCCTGGATCCAAGCTGGAGCTCTCGCCGGCTGCACTCTGTGGAGTCACTGAAACCCTGAGCGATGCTGGGCAAGAGTCAGAGGTGAAAGAGGACTCCTGGGAGGCTGCAAGTAGTGGCTGCTCAGAGAAAGAGGAAAATATTTTAGATAAGAAAAAGAAAAGGATCTCAGGAAATGCATATGCAGCTCTTAGTGAGACAGCAAGCGTGTCTCCTTTGCAGTGAGACTCTCCATATGGCTCCTCCACAAGTGGTGACAGGGAGAATTTTCTGCTGAAAAAAATAAGCCTGGAGGTGAAAACTTCAAAGGGGCTGAACTCTGGATCCAGCAAGAGCCTTATGCACATCCAGGAGCTGAGAAGAGCAAGTGTTGATAAAGCACTTCAAAACCTCGCCAAGCCTGTGATCAGGTTCCTCCTGCGGCTCTGCGGCAGGAGACCGGGCTCTGGCCAGCCTTGTGAACACCAGCACTGGTGGGGACCAAATGCAAATCGAACCCTTTGAAATGACACAAACATACTGTGTGAGGGGAGCTGAAGCAAGGAGAGCAGATGTGGCCGGTGCAGGGTGGCTCTGGGCATGTGAAAGGAAAGCCCCGGAGAGCAGCCTGAGCTCACCAGCCCCCAAAGCATCTGATGCAGACTTTGAGCAGCGTTCAGGGCTCAAAACTGGACAGGGTATGCACAAGAGATCTGCTTGCTTTTGGTGAAGAAAATCTACCTTTCAAGCTCCCAATGGAAGATGCAGGGTGCTCTGAGCTGTTGATACTCCTAAATGGTCTGAGGTTTCTCCAGAGGAGTGGTTCCCAGAGGAGCAGACAGGCACTGCGGGCTTGGAGCACAGCCTGTTGTGGCCAAAGAAAGGTCCTTGTGGACTTTGGGTCCCTAATTATCTGGTTTTGTATAGTTCATTACCCCTAAGCTTTTGCAGGCGTGCGTCCCTCTGCCTTGCTTGAGTTATTAGTATATCCCAGAGGAACAGAGAAGCCCAGACAGGTTCTTGGAGAAGAAAGGAGCTGAAGTTGGAGAAGCAGAAGGGAACACTTCTTGGCAGGACGCTGCTCAAGAGCCCTGTGTGCTTGCTGGCAGCACACCAGCACCGTGCTGCAGTCCTGCTGGCCAAGGCACAGGACATTGCACTGTGAGGACAAGACCCAGCTCTGGATTTTAGCGGTGTACCTCTGCCCTGTCTCTGTAGATCTCGGCATACCCAGAGCTCGTGGCCCCCACGGCCACCGGCTCACCTCTCCCGGACTGTCATGAAAGGAGATGTGATTCTGTAAAGGTTGGACTTGATGACCCTGGAGGTCCTTTCCAACCATAACCATTCTGTGATTCTGTGTGAGAAGTCACTTTGTAACAGCAGCTGGCGATGCCAAATCAACCAGAGCCGAGCAAGAGCTGCAGGATCCCAGCTCCTCAGGAAATGAGGCCACCTCCGTTTAGACGACGTGTCTGAGCCTCGGAGGTTTGCAGCCTCTCACCCGGTGCTGCCGTTCCTTGCCGGCAGGTAAAGGATGCTCGGCCGCGGGGGCTCTGGCTGCCGCGCTGGCACCGCAGCTGCCGCTCGCCTCCGCTTCCCGCTGCTTTCCCCCTTGGAAAAGTTGAATTGCTCTACTGCTGGCACATAAAAGAAATAGGAGTTTTCTTGCTGCAAGCCATAGAAAGCAGGCTTCATTCAGATCCTGAATAATTTAGAATACAAGCCTTTGATTAATTTCATGAGAAAAAGGAAACAAAGTTAGCTATAACTATAGGCCATTCAAAGTATGGATTGCCAGCAAAAATGTGCAAAGCGCTGTCATGAGAGGATTAATTACATAGATTAAATATTTTATAAGTTAAATAATGTGTATTTTTTGGAGACAAAATGGAATGTCATTTTTTCCCCCAAGACAGGGAAAGTAACTGTATTCACTTCCATTTAGCCCACAGAGCAACAGACTCCAGTGACAGAGGAGGATGGATCAGGGCTGTAATTCCCATCTGGCACCAAAATCTATATTCTGAGCAGCATTTCATCTTCTCCCCAAGAGCCCCGCTCTGAGCTTTCAAGTCTCTGTCAGTTGTGAGGTTCTTCTGGGGGGAGAAGAAAAGGGTCCTGGCAATTGTTATTCTGTCTGCTGTAGTCTTCCAAGGTCTGGAAGGAAAATGGACTCTGTAGGGTGGTTTTAATTATTGTGTTATTATCCTGAAGGATAATGGCAGAGTCTTTCCAACTGTCTTCTCTTTTCCTTTGCAGAAAAGAAGGCCTGGAGCCGATTTCTGACTCTGAACTTCCCCAAAGGCTGAACCCCGCTGCAGAAGAGTTTGCTCCGTGCACACAGAGCATCTCCAGCTGCTCTCCCAGGGGAGTTTTTTCTAGAGGCATGGCTGCAGAGGAGGTTTTCGAACCACCGAGTGAGTTTGGCCTTACAGGGCACCACACGAGCCCCGTCCCAGACAGGATGAGTGCCTGAGCCCCAGCTGGCCACGGGTGCTGTGACCTTCCCCAGAGCCCAGCAAGCAGGTACCTGACACCACGCTCTGAAGTCCCCGGGATACCCCAGAACTTCTGTTGGCTGCTCATTTGATGGAAACATCACACACTTGACTCTCTCTCCTAATTAAAGTCCTGCTCACTGGGCTGTGTCTGCGGGCACCCGGCTGGGAACAGGACCACAGATGGTGGGAGCCCGGGCGTTCGCTGCTCGTCCTCCCCAGCACTCACCAAGAGCTCGTCAGCAGGGACAACTGACAGCTTTTCCCTGCCGACAGTGTCCATCAGCAGCTCAGGCGAAGGAAATAAGTCATTGGGCCAGAAGAGAGCACAAAAAAGATCCCTCTGGGAGACTTCGAGGGGAGTAAACACTAGGTTTCGTCTTAAATAGATTCTGCAAAACTGCTGACCTTGTTGCTGCAGAACTGTGTGTACAGGAAAGCTCCAGAGTCTGAATTCAAGTTTAAATGTCTAATTACTGTTGACTATGCTTGGATAAATAGTCCTTCTTTTATTCACCCAGATCTGGAGACTCCCGCACTGCTCAGGAGCAGAGCAATGGGAGCCAGCGCCAGCAGGAGCAGGGAAAGCCAGAGCTAATTCCTATGGGAATGCTCCATGGAAAGGACCAGACTCTTTAGCTTGGGCACTAGACAGTGTTCTCTGCTAAAAGGGAACACTTTTGGGAAGCAAGGGTGAAACCTGTGAAACGTGGCAAGGCAGGATGCAGGATGCAGGCCTTCCCCTGCAGCCAGAAGATTCACAGCTACTGGCAATGATCCCACAATTAGGCTCTAAGGAGGCAGGAGGAGGTCTGGATGGGGACAAGGAGAAGTTCATTGAGGTCACCTGCTTCTCCAGAGGAAATAAAAACAGCAGCCCAGGCAGCCTGGGGTAGCCTTTGGAGGGAGAAGGATGGTGCCAGAGGAGCTTGCTGCCTCGTTAACCTGTGAGTAGTTGTTTTTCCCATGTATCTTTTATTTGTACAATTTCCTAAGGGTTTCCCTGTGTTTTTCTCTGTGTTCAGTGTGGCAGGGAACACGTCTGTGTGCTGAGGCGCATAAGCAGAGCGTTGGGTCCATGGTGCTTCCCTTTGCTGGGGTTGCTTTGCTGGTGGGTCAGTCTCAGGCATGCTCAGTTCAGTGCCCGTCAGTTGTGTGCTGAACAAGGTACTTGCATCATAGTTTGCTGTGTGGAGAGGAATATTCATTAGTACGGGCCTAAAGATTCAGTAATTAGCACTGGACTTTCTGTGTTGTGAAGAGGAGAGAGGGAAGCTCCTCCTGTGGTTACAGCCCAAGTGTGCTCGGTGCTGTGCAGGTGCCTGTTGAGAAAGGTTCTTGTTAATTAGCCTGTGCTGTTTGGGTGGAGGAGAGAGAAGGGTCCTCGCTGCGTGCTGCTCTGCCCGTCCCTCTGTCCCCTCCAGCATCAGGGCCATCGGTGGCCCAGGCTGGACTGGGAAGTTTACCCTCTTCTCCTGCAAGGCAGCAAGTCCCTGTGCTGGTGATGGGGCTTCTGACCTGCACTACTGCAACTTGGTGCATGTTAATGTCTCTAACGATCTGAGCAGTGTCATCGTTCCTCCAGTGTGAACTTCTTCCATCTCAGCTCAAGCATCAGTCTTCGTGCTGGTATTTGTTGCTTGATTCAAGTCCAGAACATCTCTCAGCTGTTACACTTTCTTCTTATCTAAAGTATTTTATTTCCTAAAAGCTAAAAAACTATGATCAGGCCCCCCAAGCCTGTATAATCCTCTCCGTTTGGAGCTGACTTGCATGCTAATAAAGGCATGAAGGAAATCACGCTTGTGAGGCAAGGGAGAGATGGAGCCCAGTAATGAGCCTGAGCCAAAGATGTGCTCGCTGCCTGACACCCTTTATGCTAATTTATAGCAATTAAAATATGGTATCTTCTATTTTGCACAGAACAATGAGAGCCGCTAAAGAATGGCGATGCAGTTGTAGATACTTCTGTGAGCCTTTCATCTTTAAGTGTTTCTTCTGAATTTTGAAACATAAATTGTGCTTATACTCTGTTAAGTGTTGAAACCAAAGGTGGGGCTGAGTTTTGTACAAGGGAGTTGTATAATGATTAATTAGTTTTCATCGTGATACACTGGAGCTTCTGATGGAGCAGCTAGGAAGGTAATTTGGGCTTCTGTGCCACTGGGCAGATGTGGGAAGCTCGGTTAGTGGGTAGTTTTCTCTGCTAGAAATAACACCCTGCCCTTGTGTGCGTTTTGAGTGGACGACTTTCCTGTCCTGCCACTGCCCCCTCCATCCCTGCGGGTCCTTCTCCTCACCACACACCAGCTCCACCTTCACACCAGTCCCCCCCACCAACTCCGTGGCCCTGCTGCGTTTCCAATAAGCTCTGGCATTCCCCGTTGGGTCTCCTGCAAAGCCTTTCCCTGATGCATGGAGCCCTCGCCTCTCTCGGCGTGCCTGTGGCTCGGGGCACTGGGGCTGCTCAGGACCCCCCCTTGGCAAAGGCGCAGAAGTGGTGTGGGAAGCTGGCGAGCGGTGATGGAGCAGGAAACGCTCTGCATGGGGGCTGCTTGTCCCTGGTGTGAGCCAGGCCCGGCTCTGCCTGGTCCTGAGCTGGGGAGGTCACACGTGCGTGTGCACACTTGCTGCTGCAGGAATTCCTCAGCCCTTGTCCCATTTGTGCCACTCTTCCCTTGGAGAACAGGGAGTTAAGAGGCAATTTGCTCTGGAAAATTACAATTATGTTATTGATTGGGTAAAAAGGAACTGTTTTATTAAAGCTTACAATCCTGCGTGTTTCTTTTCCTTACAAATATCCTATTACATGCTCAGAGACCACCCACACGCTTTCCCGCTTTCGCATTTCCCTGGCAATCTTTCATGCCAGTTGACTTTTCATTTCCAAATCCCTTTCTGCATTAAGCACAGACCCACACACTCTGACCCATTTTTCTTTGAAATAAATCATAAGTCCGTGCCAGCAATGACTCGAGGTGTTCTTCAGAATTTGTAAACAGCTCTAAAGTCTTGTGGGAAATGTCACAAAGTGTTGGTCTGAATTTATTAAGTAGTTTCTCAGCTTGGATGTATATGTTCCTGTGCGCAGCCTGGCAGCGGTTCCACCTGTCACGGCATCTGGAGCGTGGTCGGTCGCTGGGCGAGCCCCGGGCCCAGCGCGGGGGCTCCTGAGACCACAGGGACCTGCAGAGCCATGAAGGGGAAGGAGCTTTGTGGCTGTGCGGGCTGACCTCGTAAAGGGACAAAGAACCATTTTTGCAGCTCACTATTAGCATTTTGCTTGGTAAAAGAAGGGAGGAAAAAAAAGCAACTTCTTTGGCCTTGGCCAGGATTTGCTGGGTCTCACCTGCTCAGGGGATAGTCCTGGCTGCAAAGATGGCACCAGTTAAAGCAGCCACAAGTAAAGCCCAGCACCTTTCCCACTTCCCTGTGAGGACGCGGGGGCAAGAGCCACCTTCCCTAGCGAACAGGAGTCGGTGCCTGGGTTTTGCAGCCAGCAAATGGACCCACAGGCAGCTCAGCAGCCCAGAAGCTCAGGGAGCTGCTTCCCCCTCTTATTTCTCATTCTCTTTCATTCCCCATCATTTTCTGCTCTGACAACCTCTGCGCCCTCCTCTGTGCTAGGGGAGATCCTTCCCCGCACAGACCACAAACCAGGCGGCACAATAAAACACACAGGTCAGAAGTGGCAAGACCCTTTTTTCATCGAAAAGGAAGAGGTGCGATGCAGACCGTGCTCCTGCACGTCCCCCGCAAGCCGAGAAGAGCCCTGCTTGGCTGGGCTTCACCCGTGCTGAGCCGGCGGGTGTCACGGCTGAGCCAGGTCTGCACATCTCCCGGCAGTGGTTGAGGGGGTGTAAGTCAATTAGGATGCTTCCTCCTAATTGATGAAATCTCTCTTGGCGCTGCAGAGGAACAGTCCTTTATCTGAGGTGTCTTCCAGTGGTTGCAGAAGACAGTGAGCCACCCGTGAGGAGGTTTCTGGGTAGGTTGTAGCATGTTTTCCCCAGTGATGTTTTCCTGGGGGCATCAGCTGGAATCCAGCCACTGCTCTAATTAGCAGCGCTAATGGAGATGCAGAGGATTTTGGGGCTGCACCACATGGTTTCCATCCAGCTCCCTATCCCCGTTCGAGTGCTGCCTTGTACTGACTGCTTCAAGGATGTCAGAAACACTAAGTAGGCAATTCCAGCATCAGAAGGATGTATCTCCCATTGAAGCATGTTGGACATAAAAGCAGAATAGCTTTTAATTAAAATTTCTTCCACGAGTTATGTAAGGCCTAAACAAGGAACAGGAACAAAAACTCCCAGCACTTCACTGTAACAAGAGAAAAGCATCTTTGAAGTTGGGAGTAGGAAACGCTGATGGAGAGCGGGCTGTGCCTGGAGAGCAGGGCAGGGAGTGGACTCTCATGGTGGGACAGTCGTTGAGAGCTTGTGGAGATCTGCTCGTGCTCTTGGCTTTGCCATGGGCTGCTTTTTCCTGCGCCCAGTGGAAGGCTGGCCCTGGCTGTGAGCTTGTCCAAGGCAGGTGGAACCAGACCTGTTTTCCTTCTTGCCCCTCATATTCTGACCCTTTTGGAAGGTGCTTATTCTGAGCAGTTTAAGGGACAATACCTTGTGGTGGCTCTGCTCCTCCAGAAGCATCCCTGTGCAGGCAGGTTGCAAGCAGAGCAAGTTCCTTAAAGAGTGTGTTAAGTGTAAATATATAACATTGCTGCTTAGAATGATCCTCCAGAGAAAACCCGCATAAATACACACTCTGCAGAAACCAAGTGCGGATGATAAAGGAAGTGTTAAAACACTGCCCCGCGGGCTTCCAAACAGACTGGCAGGAGCTAAGAGAGGACTTTGCTCCGTGCGCCAAGGGACTGTGATCAGCGAAAGCGGTTACACGGCACGAGGAGGAACACTGACGGGGCAGGAGGAGAGGGAGCTGAGCGAGATCAGGATAGCGCGTCGGGGTTAAGCGCTGCTCTCGATTTTGGATGTTCATTGTTGGCAATTGCATTACAGCAGCACCTGAGGCGTTGAAATAAATGAAGGCTCTGAAGTGCTACGCATCGTGCAGATGAAGCCGGCTCAGGGCTCCGCAGCCTGAACAGGAGCAGGATGGTGCCTGTGTCCTCCCCGCTGTGCTCTGCCAGGCGTGGGGGCTGGTGGAGAGCCATGGGCTGCACTTGGACACGCTCTGGACCTGCCTCAGGGGATGTGGCTGCTGGATTCAAGCTTTCCTGCAGCACTCGGGGCTTTGGAAGAGCGTGCCAGGGCCCAGGCTGGTGCCTGGGGCTCACAAATGTGCCAGCCCCGAGAGCAGCCGTGTTCCTCGGGGCAGTGTCCGACCTCAGCTGGGCTGGCTCCAGAGCAGGGTCTCTGCTGTGCACAGGGCAGCGCACACGAAAGCGTGGGACTTCAAAGGGGTTTTGGCTCCTGTACCGTGGCTTGTAGGTCGGTATGCAGCTATGCCAGGGAGAATGATGAGTGAGACCTAGCAGGGGAGACTCTGGTTGATGAACAGCCAGGTCATGGCCCGCAGCTTCATCCATCTTCCCTGCACCATGTCCCTGAGGAGGGAAGCATCGCTCAGGCTGTACCTGCCTCGGGGGTGGAAAGCGCCGCTGCGATACCTGCAATCGTCAGGAGCACCCAATTCAGTGTGTGAGCAAGGAAAAAAGTCAAAGCCGAGGAGTGTCTCTGTTCTCTTGGATTTAAGGATGATGACTGAAATGAGCTTTAGCTGGCGTCTGTCACTGTGATGTATTTTCCAGATGCAAACAGCATTTCTGAAACTAGGGCGGTTACACCGGGGCGAGTCGGGAGTACATTAAACGAGTTCATCCTGGATGTGCGTGTGCGATTCCCAGCCGATCAATTGCCTGCGGTGCCAGGCAGCAAGATGTGCATTATTTGTGAGCTCCTCCATGGCCCAAGCCCAAGGTCCTGCTATAGATCAAGTTCAAAGTCAAGCCAAGCACTTAGCACAGGGAGAGGGCCGTGCCCAGCCCCAGGCCCTCTCTCCTTGCAGCAGTAACAGCAATTACCGCGGTCGGAGGAGCGAGGGGAGGGCGTTTTGCTGGGAGCGGGTCCCAGCCCAGCCGCAGCCCGTGCAGAGGAGCCAGCGCCGATGGGTCCGTTCGCCTTCCAGCACCGCTCAGCCCGTGCTGGCTTCGTTCACATGGAGTTTTCCTCTTTGTTCAGAGTGCCAATTCTTGCTCCGTAAGACGGCATTCATCCAGCCCAACTTGTTCTACACTGAGCAGAATCCTTAGGCAAACAGAAATGAAGAGGGCCGCGAGTTCCCGGGTCTGTGCAGAGCAATCCATTTCCTTCTGTCGTGGCCACCTGCGCTGCTCTCCTGCCTTCCTCGAGCTGCCGTGCCAAGGAGTTCTTGTGCTCGAATTAATTGACATTCTGTCCATTGTTTTCTGTCTGCTCCCAAGATAAGCTTAATAATGCCAAAGCTGCTTTATACAGGGCTGCTTCTCAAATCTTTTTGGTTTTTGTCAATTTATCAGCTCTGGGCAAAGCCAGCGAGTGGTTCTGAGTTGAGGTAAAAAGCCCCATCCTCCCCTCCTCCCCTGGGGCCTCGCCGCCGTGCGTGTGTATGGTCACCCTTCATCACTTCTTCAGCCTCTGCTGGTGCTTTAGGCTGTTGCTTCTTGAGCTGTCCGCCCTTCCCAATGTCTTCAGAGTGAGAACTGGCTGCAGGGATCACTTTTGCCTATATTTTATTCTGTTTCTTTAATTTTGCATCTCTGAGCTCAGTTTGCATTTGACATTTCTTATCTAACAATACTTACAGGAGCAGTATAGATCCTTGGAATGAAAAAGAAACGTAGGGGCCCAAGGGGAAAGCTAGAGCACATAAAGATGTGTGATCTGGTTAGAGGAGACACAAATGCCAGCCACGATCTGAAAGATGCGAGCGCTGAAGAGAGGAAAAGAGGCTGGAGTACAGGAGGAAGCAAAGCCCTTGGTAGCAAACGCATTTATCTGATCGTGTCGAATGAGTGGCCCAGCTCTTATCCCTGCCGCATAACGGTGTTGGGGCTGGGCCCAGCTCCATCAGGGATGTCTTTGGCTCCTCAGCAGGAAGAAGCCGTCAGCAGCAGAGGCCCAGGTCTCGAGGGACACAATGAGGAGCCTCTTCTGCGCATGTTAAAGCAGGAGTTTCTGTTGAGTGTTCCGGTCTCTAGCAGGACACCAGTGCGGTACCTGCTCTCAGACGGGTTTGTCATGGCTGGTGTCCCCAGCCAGCGCATGTCTCAAGGGCAGCGGGAAAGGGAGGAGGCCTCTCTTGGTTCCCAGTGAAGCAGGCTGTAGAAGCTCCAAACTGTGTGACAGGAGAGCTGCTCGTGTTGATGTGCAGCTGTGCTTATGTGACAGCAACAAGCACAGGCTTCCAACAGACATAAAAGCAGCCGTCCTCCCTTTATGTAGCTTTGGGCAACTACTCTGCGCCTTCCAGAGCAGCCACTGCTGCTCCATCTGTCCGTCTCCTCTGCTCACTACCTGCTGCCTTCCCCCTCCTTTGCATGAAGAGGCTGCTGTGACCCTTTTGAAAGGTCTTGGTGGTTACTGGCAAGTGCTTTTCGTCCCTGCCTAGGGATCCAAACCTCGGGAGATGTCTTTGAAGGCACTGGCATGCTAGCCCAGCCCTTCCCAAAGGGCAGCAGCGGGTGCCAGTGCTGCTCGGTGCCATCACCCTCTGCAGGGCTTCTCCTTTAAGATGAAATGCCAAAGAATAATGTTCTTGTGTTGCGTACGTGTTGACAAACCAACAGGTTTTAATTGCTCTCGCTGGCAGGCAGCAGACAATGACCTGTCCTCCTGGCAGCCGGCGCAGCCCCGTGCCCACGGCGAGGGTCGGGAGGTGCTGCCAGGCAGGAGGGACATGGAGCAGCCCACTGGGGACTCCCGGCAGGAGAGGTGACTTCTGCTCGCTCTCGCTGGCTGCCCATTTAATCCTATTTTGATTGGCACTTACTCCTCAGCAGAGCAGCCCGAGCAGGCAGAGAGCCACTTGAGCAGATGGACGAGGCTGCAGCGACCCGGCGGACCATGCCCAGGTCCTCAATAGCATCCTTGGTCCAAGAGCGCTGGCAGAGCCAACCTGCTTGTAGACAGGAGACTTCTCACTGAAGGAGATGCTTGTAGAGAGGGACATGCCACCCAACGGTGCTTCCGTGGGGGAAGGATGTAGAGAAATGCCTGGCAGTGCCTCCGTACCCTCAGCTGACGTTAAGAATATATGAAGTTCACGTGGGTAGTGCCTCCTTCCAAACAGCCATATTCATTATCTGCAAACATAATAATATCTGGCTACAAATATCCACTGTTGCTCTGCTTGTTTCCACTGCCCTTTGCATTAGAAGATAGGGAGCCTTGTGGGCTCACGGGAAGGCACCCGAGGCTGTTCTCGCTCGCTGCACTCCCCTTGTCCTGTCTCCAGCCAGCACGTGGACACCAGCCTTCAAGGAAGGGGTTTGAGCTCAAGGGCTGGGCCAGGAGCTGAGGCTTCTGTCCCTGCTGCTGCTCCTGCCTGGGGCAATTCACCCCCAGAGAGGGGCAAGAGCATCTTCAGCCATCACCGGGGCTGCTCTGCTGGTGAAGAGGGTGGACTTTGTGCTGCTGGAGCCATGCTAACACATGGGGAAATGTTCTTCATCTTCGCCTCTGGTTTCTGACTACAAGGGCAGCTTCTTCTGTCAGGAAGTTAAAATTACCATTAAAATAGTTCTTTTGCAGGAGGAGGCAGCTTTGTGCCCGGGACAGCTTCAGCACCGCGGCGTAGTGCTGCGCTGGTGGTTCCATGGGGCTGGTCCTGGGGTGAAACGGCTCCTGTTGGTCTGGGTTGGGTCTGATTTCCATCCTGTATCCCCTCTGCGCTGGCATCCTTCCGAGCAAAGATGGGAGAAACACTCTGTTAGTGCTTGTGCTCCCTTTGCACATTATACAATTACATGGGAATTAATTTTAAAATGTGCCTTATCTTATTTGTGACTTCAGCCTCCCTTGGGGTAGGAGAAGTAGTGTTCAAAGCAATTACTGCTCACCCAGGAATTGCTCTACCAGCTTCCTCCCATGTGAATATCACTGGTTAAATAACAGGCAGGCTGAATGCCTGGGATAAGGTGGCAGACTTCTGACATGAGGTCTGATTTGTATAGAGTGCGTCATTTACATTAAAATTGTAATTACATTCGTGTTCTTGGGTACAGTACTTAATGATAAACTTGCTGGTCTTTTCCCCGCAGTGCCCATCCCTTTCCCACCCCGTGGAGCAGCACGGTCCCACCAGTCCCTGCTGCTTTCTCAGGCTCCCACGTCTCCTGATGTATGTGGGGTTTTATTCTTTTTAATCAGATGTGCTATTTCAGATAGTTTTATTTTCTGAACCCATATAACCGACAGAGATGCACTCTCTGTCTCCCCAGTGTCAGGATTCATGATTGTGTTGTGAAATGTTTGCTTTTAGTGTGGTCATAAAAACACAGGACAAGTCCAAGTGGAGCTGTCCTGGGGTTCAGCTGATCCATAAATCGCAGCTTATGGGGCTGGCAACTTCATTTCTGATCTTCGTGCAGTGGGATTTCTTCTCGGGATGTATTTTTTTTCCCCCTTCCTTTGTAGCATAATATAAAGTATTAAACAAAAAGTTTTCATAGAGGGAATGCTGCTTTTATTTGTAGTGGATCAGTGAGAAATAAACTTTTCTCCCTACATCGTATTATGTCAAGGAATGTACTAATCCCGGGGGTACCAAGATTCACAACAAACAGTTTATGACTGCAGTAGATCTGCAGACACCCTGTCCTATTACATTAATGTGATATATGATGATGGGCCATGTAGTATATACTTATTTTTCCTCATCTGTAGTAAACCAGCTGCAGATAAATAGGAGAGGATCAGGTGGTTAACCCTTCGGGCTCCATGAGCGTGCAAGGAGCCGCAGCCTCCGAGTCAAACTGCAGAACTGGCTCCGGGGCTTGGGGGAGGCTGCGTGGATTTTTTTGGTGTTTGGGCTTTTGGGTTTAACTGTTCAGATTAGGGCAACTGAAGCTCTTGTGTTAACTTACCAAAGAGGCAGCGACAGGAGTCCCGCAGCTCCACTCAGCCCTGCGGCAGCAGCGTGCTCAGGGTGGGGATGCAGCACAGCCCGTTCCTTCCCCTGTACTAAAATGTGCAGCCTGGGCATTAAATACAGATGTTATTGCAGCAGAGCAGCAGCAGCATGCCCGTAAAGTGGGACTGAGCAGGGCTCCTGCCTTTCTCTCACACACAGCGAGTAACGGCAGCAGAGGCCCGAGCAAGCCCCAGAGTGAAGGTCTGTAAAAACAGTATGAATGAATAAAAAATGGGTGCACTTGGGTTTGTGGCTGCAGAGTGGAACTGCAGCGAGAGCAATGGACACACTGGGGGTCCAGTGCATGGGGGAGCCCCAGGACCAGCCTGTGCCATAGAAAAGGGGTGAACTTCCCACAGGCACTTCGGAGCCTTTTGGATAGAGATGGAAGAAAATTCCCCTTCGGGCCACGCTGCCGTCACTTTGCTGCGTGTGGCAAACTCTGGTCCCACCAGCGAGGACATCGGCAGCTCTTCTCATGCCCCTGGGATGGGCTGTGCCCTAAAATGGCTTCTGGAATGGTTACTTCTCTGTCTGGAGAGAGGATGAGTAAGAGTAAAAGGCAGAGAGCAAAGCAGGATAAATCCAGAGCTGCCTCCTGACGGCTGCTGGAGCACTACTGGATGCTAATATTAAATTGATATTAAATTCAATCCAGCTCAGCAATGTGCAGTGTGCTTGCTGCAAGGCACCATAACTCTCGATATTTATGATGCCACAGTAGCACAGAGGACACAGCCAGGAGCATCGGTGCTTCGAGTGAGAACCAGACCCCCAAGGAAAATATTCTGTCTAAAGCAGTGGACGCTGGAGTCCGAAATGCCATTGCACTTGTCCAGCATTGCCACTAAATAATTTCATGCTTGGGAAATCGGTCTCTCTCTTATATTGCCTATTTCCTCCCAGTAGCATGATTCTAATGATAACTGATATGTTAGGATATCGATGGGGCAGGACCTGGAATAAACCACCGACCTGGGGACCTGCATTCAGGTAGCGACAAGATTTGATAAAAGTCCGTTCTGGTGTTTTCATTGACGTGGTGGTTTGTGCCCTCGCTGGAAGTTGCACATTACTGGTGGAGAACCAGCTGAGCCTCCCTTTGCACAGGGGTAAATACTGACCAAAAAACATGCTCAAGAGAAGCTGGGCCCCTTAGCTGGGTCCTCGGGGGTCTCCGAGATGCTCCCCACAAGCCCAGGGAGCAGAGAGCTTGTGCTTGTCTTGGTGCAGTGCCACATCCAGCTCCTGATGACAAAATGAGCTTTACAGGAGAGCTCCGAGATACATATTTAAGGAAAATTAGTTGCATGAAAAGGAGAGAATGGTTCGTAGCCACTTCATCCTTCTGCGATTTCTAATAGCACCTTGGAGGAGCTGTGCTTCCGAACTTGATTAAAAGGGACAATCCTGTGCATCTCCAGCAGCTCCATCCCCGCTCTGAGCAGAAGCTGGGAGTTTTCATCTCCTAAAGCAAGGCAATTTATACTTTGAGCACCAGCAAAGCATTACCCGGAGCAAGGAGGAACGTGCTGAGCGGGCCCAGGGCTGGCACAGCAGAGACCATTCTAATCAGGTCCTGGTGACAGTGGTGATCAATTCAGATTTTTAACTTCCTGCTTTCTAAACTAGGTGTTGCTGAAGATTTTTTATTACTACACATGCTTTCAGAAGGGGGGAAACTGAGGCACATAAGCTGGAGTGACCCCAGTGCCTGGTGCTTCTTGCGTGGTGAAGTCCCCACCAACAGCCCATTGCTCTCCCAGGACATCCCTGCGCGGGGCTGGGACCGATCCTGGCTCTGCAGAGGCTTTTGCTGAGGCAGAAAATGGCAGGAGAATAGATGTGAACCTTCTGCCTTTCATCCAGCTTCTCTTGCTCTTCTCTGAAATAAGGTGAAAATTAAAAGAAAGGAGATTAACACCATTATTTCTGAGCTCCTAACCTTTTTAAGGTTGGGCTTGGGTTGGATCGAACTATTTTTTTCTTTCTTTATTTTAGTCAGTTTATCTCAGCATTTCCTACCCAAAGCCAAAACGATGCTGTTCTAGCAGGACCAAAGCAGCTGCTCACAACAAAATCCAGTCTATGGAAAAGGAAGGGAAAAATTCCTAAGTGCCAAACCCCCTGTACTGCTGAAACTTGTTTTCCTCTTTGTTTCTCTTTGTTTTACCAAGGCAAATTTATGAGATGTCAGAGCTTGTTAATGTTGTTGATGTTAGAGGAGCAACAAGCACCTTGGGCTGAAAGGCTCCAAAAAAACAACAAAAAAAAAGGGAGCTAGGGAGGTGGTGGCCCAAGGCCGAACTCAGGACGGTCGCTCCATCCATATGTCCAAGCCCAGGGTGGTCGCTCCATCTGTACGTCCAAGCCCGGGACAGTTGCTCCATCCCTGCCTTCCTTCAGGTGAAGGTGGGTCTGTTAACGCCCCGAGCCTGTAACTCCATAGCTCGCACTGGGAGGGGAAGGTTGTTCTCAGGGTTGATGAGAAGTATTGATCTAAGGATAATTAAAAGCCTCGCATTAAGAAACTCCAGTGGTGGGAATGAGCCTGCTTGGAGGAGAGCGGTGGAAGTAGCACCAGTGAGACACAAGATGTCAAATTACTCCTCACCGTTAAATTACCTGATTAATTTAACCATTGTTTTGCATGTAGTTGAGCCCTATTTCTGGGGATGTGTCCGTTACTCATCAGGGCTGCCCTGAGGATTTTAAGCAAAGAGCTTTTGCCCTGCGTGGTCCTTGGTGCCGTTGTTCTCCGGGCTGCCGTGTGTGACCCAGGTCCCGGGAGAAACCTGCAGCGTGGCTCGGGAGGAGAAATATTACCTCTGGGCTGGAAACATCTGCAGAACTTTATCAACTCTCTTCCACAGGGGTACAAGGATTGTACCTGAACTTGTACGTAATTAATTGCGCAGTAGGCTGTTAATAGGCGAATGAAGCAACCAGACAGAGGGGCATGTGAGGGAATCAATTTTCTTTGTAACGCGTTTCAGTTCTTCTATTTGTGTGTTATGATGGATGCTGGCCGAAAGCAGATTATGTTAGAAACAGCAACTAACAGCATGACAGTCTGAAGAAGACAAATATATTCATTATTGCATTATGGCCACAGCACTTCGGAAATGCAAAGCTATGATTTTTGGGTTATAGGCTTCATTCCAATGATTTAATTATTTTTAAATGAAACCTGAAATCTTGCAGCTAGCAAATTCTTTTGCATAAGGTATGCAAAGTTTCCGTCCTATTTATTTAGCCGCGATTACCCAAAACATCATCATTCTTTAAGTGCATATATTTACGTCTATGATGTGAGGGAGGGGAAGTTAATAAAGCTCATTCTTGCTGAGCTTTGTTAGTATTTCCAGCTTGGGTTATTTGTCAACAGAGTTTCCCTGTGTCTAACCACGAAGCAGATTCCTGGTGAGCCGCGTGAACAGCGGGTGGGTCCAGTCGTGGCTCTGACTCGGAGAGAGCTTGTGTGTGCAGGGTTTGTGCAGGGGTGGCTAAAGGAAACCCACAGAAAAGCTGTGCTTTGGGTTTGTTTTATTTTTTTTAAATATATTCTGATGGTTTTTCTCATAGTGGTACCATAACCCTGCTGCAGAGCCGGGCACAGCTCAGCAAGGCGAGGCTGGACTTGGTCTTTCCTGCTCCACAGCTACAGCCCTGCTGGGCCCCGGGACTGAGCCATGGTGTCCCCAAAACCTGTCCCCTCTCTCTGCAGGAACTGTTGGCATTTAAATTCTTTGCATCTTTGTCTTTGAACAAAACTATTTTATACAGTTCTCTGGGTAAAAGGCACTCACAAGGTTATTTGGGGAACAGTTTTGCAAGCTGATTTCCAATTCCGCAGCACGCTAAAGGGCTGTGCACCGTGACTTTGCCTCGAGCCTGAATTAAACACATTTTCTGTACAAAACAAGCCCATCTTCCAGCGTCACTCGGAGGTGACAGTGAACGCTTCCCTTCCTCAGCGCTCTGTGCTGCCGAGCTGGGTCTGTTTAACCTGGAGTTGGGCGGTGGGACTGGGGTTGTGTGTGCGGGCAGGAATCAGATACCGGCACCTCCTACGCATTGAGATGCTGATCAGGAGGAGCTGAAAATCCCTGGCTCCATTGCCTGCTGGGCAGCGAGCACGTGGAGGGGCTGCAGCCCCCTCCTGTTGGTGCCATGGCTGGCGCTGGGCTCCGAGGCCACACACCGGGTTGTTTTCTACTCATCTTGTAGCGGGGCAGAGGAATTATGGTTTGTAAGCCTAATACCTCCACTGTGAAATCTGCCTCCGGGTGGAAAAATTCAGTTAAAGGTTCAGACCTTCAGAGGGGAAAAGAAAAATTGAAATGACTCTTCTTTCCACCGCACCCGTTGAGATTAAACTCCTCGCTGTAATCCTGGCGCAGAGTTTGTTTGTACTAGTAATAAATCAGACTCCCAGCATCATTCCTCTGGCCATGGCCAGTGATTCCTGTTAGAAAAGCAGTTCTCGTGTCAGCAGCCAGGAGTGATGCTGACGTTTCCCAACAGGAGAGAGGCGACGGGGGCAGCCTCGATGAGACCTTCACCTCGAGCCCCCCCGTTCTGCTGCACCAAGCTCCAGCCTGGAGAGGTCCCGCAGCTGGAGAAGGCATCTCTCTTATAGCGTGTTTGGGGCTATTTTGGAGCCCGAGGAAGTTCTGCATCGTAATGCGAGGTGCTGTTTGTTAGTGACAGCCGCGGGGCCCAGCTGCTGCAGCTGCCGAGCAGCGTGAGCCCCTCACCACAACCCAAACCATGCGTAGCTGGGACCTTTGTACTGCTGGAAAAGAGACAGCAGAGTCAGGTGGGAGTTGTAGGCCTATGTCTAGGAATTATCCTTGAGGAGCTGAGGCCCTGGGAGAGCTCAGTTGTGCCTTGCGGCCATCCCTCCTCTCTCGGATCCACTGTCCGCAGCCTCCAGCGCTGCCTGCACCTGGGCCAGATGTTCTGCAGTGAAACCGTGTCCTGCTGCTTCTCCCCTTCCCACCGACTGCTCCGGTATTTCCACAGCTTGGTGACAGATTTTCTTTTGCCTTGTAAGTTCTCTCTGGAGAGCTCTGAGCTAAGCTTTCCAAGTCCCCCAAGTCTCGCTGGCACAAGCTGAGCTTTCTCAAGTGAAGCACAGCACAGGTAATGTCACAGAGAGACAACACGGGAGATTACACCAGGTTTGCACGTCCTCATCCCTTCAGCATCCTGGCTGGGGTGTTTCAAGTTTTCCCCCAAAACGGAGGATCCTTCTCTAGCCAGTCATAGAGAGGGTTCCTGCCAGAAGGGCAAAGCAATGTTCAGGTCTCCACAAGCACAGCAAGATGGATTTAAAGGTGGTTGCCTTTGGTTTTTATAATGGCAGCCCGCAGCACCCCGACGAGCACAGGCCTCCCCGGCGCTCCTCCCTGCCCCTTGTCTTTCCCTAAGTTCAACAAACTCCAGTTTTTAAGTCAGGAGTGAGTGACAAGCGATGGGTGCAGTCAGAGGGATGCAGCACGGGGTGGTGACGCTTTCCCAGTGGGATGCCCGGGCTCAACCCAGAGAGAAGGTGCTCGCTAAAACCAAAACCAGGGCGGCACTGGGGATGGTGGGGGTGGTGTGGAGATGATGGGGGTGGTGTGGAGATGATGGGGGACGCAGGGCCAAGAGAGCTGCATGGAAAGAGGGGACGGGAGGAGAGATGCTGTCTGGTGCAGTGCATGCAGCTCACACTGAGCTCCACGGTAGGTGCTGCTGCTCCTCACTTATCTGGCACAGCATTTATCATGGTAATTATGGTATGCATGTCCACATAAGCACTTGTCCTTGAAGGGCGTTCTCACTGCTGATGCTTGGTGTGTTTGCACGGGCAGAGACATGATGGATGGCTCTGGGAGGGAAGCAGCCCTCCCTGGGATGCCCGGGAAGCCGGCGCACGCGGTAGCACCAAGGCGCCCGCAATTCCTCCAGCTTTGCTGTTATTTCTGTGTATCTTCATTTTGCATCTGATGTTTATCTGCAGAGTGTTTTTGTTCTCTTGGGTCACGAATGTCAGGAGCACAAATCAGATTTTTCAGGCTTTGGACTTTGTTTAGATACCCCTTGAGTAAACGCTTCCCATCTGGAGGCTCCATCAAATCCATCAACAAAAGATGTAGTATTAGCAGTGGTTGTCTGGGGTGCAGCAGCCTGGCTGGGCCCCTGGCAAGGACCCGTCACATCAGCCACCATCGTCACACGTAACTAAACCCTGGAGAGAGCAGCGCCTGAGCAGCTGAGAGGGGCAATGGTGGGTACTGGAGAGAGCCAGAGCTGGGGAACATGGAGTGTCAGTGCCGCAACCGCGGCTTGCGCATCACATCATCCTGGGCTGTGTCCGCTTTTTTTTTCCCCGTGAGAAAGGAAAACCTGATGGAAGTCAATGTGGCTCAGTTAAATGCAGAGAAAGACCTTTGTGTCTGTCAGGCACCTATCCATCATGGATCTGTCTGTCTTTGGAGCTATGGTGCATGTCGCTCACAGGCAGAGTATGGCAATAACCACCTTATTTTGAAGATGAAGGTAATTCTCTACTTGGTTCTACAAAAAGCACTTTGGGATCCTTTGGAAAGGAAGGAGAGGGAGCGATTCTTGGTATTGTAGCAGAAGGTTTGCAGCAGTTCCTTGCTGGGGCTGACATGTCCCATTGAAACAGTTATTTTCTTTCCCTTAAACCCAGTTGCTGGGGCTCCAGGAAGATATCGTAGCGGTGACAAAACGGGAGCTGCGCTTGCAGCGGGACAGGCGGGGAGCAGCGGGGTGATGCTGCACCGTCAGCCGAGCGCAGGCTCTCGAGGAGATCCCGTGCAGTGTTTTCATGGAGCACGGCACCAACTCCCGCTTCACTTAGACCGGCGCAAATGAATTGCTGTCACCCTGCAGTGAAATGTAGAAAAGCAAGATCTGGCTGCTGCGGGTTTGCAGCGCTGGGAGTGATGGCTTGGAGAGGGGCTTTGCCCCAGGGTCAACGCGAAACTACGACAGGATGAAGTTTTCCAACAAGCTGCGCCCGATTTGTGTGCGGCCGGGTGTGAAACGGGAGCTGAACGTGCAGATGGGTAACTGGCCACAGAACGGGTGTTTGTATATGAGTATTTGCTGGCTGAGTAACTGTTCATTCTCTAAAACTGGGTCTTTACTGGAGCTTTAGGTCACGATGTTTTGCAGTGAAGCAGCGATAACTTCCTCTAAAGCCTATTTTAAAGACTAACAATGGAAGTTGTTGTGGACAATGCACCAGAGAACTGGCGCGGCTTATGCAAATATCTAACATTGCTAATGGAGCTGCCCGTCACTGAATGCACAAATTAGACAGAAATTTAGCAAATTAGGCACTTAGTTTCTACTTGCATACATCCAAGCACACCCTGTGGTCATTAATCTGGGAAAATCCTCACTGAAGAGGCATCGCCGGCTGATCACACCCAGCAACGCTCTTGCAAAAGAGCGAAATTAGGAGATTAATGCTTCCCCTCTTCTGTCCCTGAAACTTCTCCCAGCAGAAATGTCAACAGAATATGCAAAATTATTCAGAAAACACTTGTTCCTACAGTAGCTGTACGTTTGGTTATTATTGCCGCATCCCAGGCGCACAGCTAGGTATGACCAGCAGACCACTGTAGCTTGAAATCAAAATTAATTAAACCTTGTTTACCATTTGGAATTAGTGAGCTAATGAATATCATACCTCTGAGGCATCCATCTTGGTCAAATACATTGTGCCTCACAGCTGTTGTTTTCATCTAGATTAGATTTGCTCCAGTTTTTATGAAGACGCCTACAAAGTAATAAGCCCTGCACTTATTTGACTCAAAAAAAATTATAAAAGTTTTATTAGCTTCAGAGGAATTGGGTTTTCTACTTTTTGCCTGGCAATAAAAGTTGATTTGTTCTATATCTGCTTGGGTGCTGGCTATTACTTAAATCTAATGATTCTTCTTAGAAGACATTAAGGTTGTCTCCTGTGAGCAAAACCACTGGGTTTGTGAAATTACACGCTGATTACTGTGTTATAAATGTGGTCACACCTTTGCTATTAAATTTTACCTGTATAAACAATTCCGACACACAGATGTACTGCCATACAGTTATTTATACCCACTTTATTAAGGTTATTTTTCCCACAGTCGCACTGCTTTTAAATCTGCCATGGCTTCTTTAGCACCGAGTGACAGAAAATTCAGGATGTCGGGTGGAAGCGTCACTTGTACCCCCCCCTCCGGCCACCTGGCTTTATTTAATGCTGCGGGTGTTGACAGAGAGCAAAAAGACCGGAGATAGCAGTCTGGCTTCCCAGATCGCTTTCAAGCCCTGGTTTTCCCAGCGCACGTTTTCCTGCGTTCCTGGCCAGGACACGCAGCTGCCTTCCTGCCGGAGGGAAGCTTTTCTTCCTTCTGGCTCGGCAGCGATGCCTGATGCTGCGCACAGCTCTGGATGTGTCTGTGCTGGGCAGGAGAGATGCGGAGGGGACAGCCCTGGCAGGGCCCTGCATCCCGGGATGCCCACCCCAGGAGCAGGAGGGATGCCTTGGCACGGGGCTCCGTTGGGAACGGGCTCGGCGCTGGTGTGAGCCCACCCCGCGGGGAGAGTCGGGGAGGGAAACTTCGCCGATGTGAAACGCCCGTTTTGCCAAAGCAGCCTTTGAGAAGCCGTTAGGTGAAAATCACAGGCTGTAATCCTGACAAAGCACCCGGTCGGAGTAATGTGGATTAAAGTGCGCTTCTCTTATTGACGTATTGCCTGTCAGAGGGAGGAGATACATGTATATTTTAAATGAGCATCCACTTCAAGCGGATTCGGATGAGTAATGCCGCTGTCAGCCCCGCGCAGGGGCCGTGTGGTGCACGGAGATCAGCTCTTCAATAAGTGGTCCCTCACCAGACAAAAGCCAGACCGAGTCCTGATGGCAAACTCCGCGTTGCTTAGCACTTGTTGCCACGCTACGGGAGAGCCCGGCAGCCACGGCCATCATCCCGGCATCACGCCCTGAGCTGGCCCTGCGTTGAGAAAAACCACCTGGGTTTGGAGCAACTGGGCTCCTGGGTGTCGCAGGGGCAGCCAAAGTGAGGGGGACAGATAGAAATTCAGTTTTGGTGCTTCCCAGACCCAGTGGGAGCAGAAGGGGAGGAGCAGAGAGGAGAGAGCTCTGTCAGGGATGCGCTTAACCGTGGATGTGACCTTGCTTCTGCTCGTCTCTTCCTTTGAGCTCCCCAATAAATCAGGCACTTATCTCTGCTTATTGCTTATTTATGGCTTCATTTAACCTGCAGTGCCGGCGGGTATAGGGACGGGGGGAGCACGGCCGCCCGTGCAGTCGCGTGTCGCTTAGAGCTGCGCACACGCGTGTGCGTGTCTCCACATCACCGTGAAAAATGGCAGGAGCAGTAAATGGTAACAGCGAGGCCCTGCTGGGGACCTGCAGGCTCTGGCAGCAAATGTTGCTCAGCCATCTGTTCAAAGCGCCTGAACTCCTGTCCTTTGGTGCATTTGGAGCAGACTTCAGACCCGCGCAGGCGGCCGGCGCTCGGAGCGTGTACCCTGCAACAAGGATGCGGGTCTCGTTCCCAGGGGCACTTCAGCATCTCCGCTCCCTGGTCCAGGCTGCATCCTCTGAGCCTCCAGCCCTCCGCCGGAGCTGCCACGTCCCCTGGGGTCAGGGGAGAGCGGTGGGATGCTGCTGCAGGAGGATGCTCACGGGGGCTCTGGCTGTTTCTGCAGCACATGGCCCCTCCTGCATCCCGCGGCAGAGCCACAGGCCACCACCCTGCACTGCCCTTGGTATGCGGGTGGGGTTTTTAAGCCCCAAGTTTAACACCACTACACTTCCTGGACCCTGGCGAGACTCACCCTTCTGAGGCAGGCAGTTAAATCAGGACAGGGTCTTGCAGCAGTTCTGTGCCTGACTGGCGGGAGACCAGAGGAGATGGCAACAGTACTTTCTGGCTTTGAAATCTATGGCTTTCTGAGTTCGCTGTATGCTGGGTGTAAACTTGATGAAGCACTGCGGGATGCAAGGGCTGGTGGATAAATGCAGGGTGGACTCAGAGGGAGGCACGCTCTGCGCCGCTGCAGCTCGGGGTGGGAATACGCATGTCCTCGTATTGATTTTCTGTCCAAAGCGTTTCATCTGGAGTTCACAGCACTGGTGAAAATAAATATCTGGAGGAGTCTTGCACGCTTGCTAAAGAGGAGAACATTCAAATTGCCTCTATGCAGCACTCTGACTCACAGCCAGGGTAAGAACCAGTCCTCTGTCTCCGAGATGAAAGATTATTTGTAATCATATTAATAAGCAAACTGGAGATGAGCTTCTCCCAGCCTTAATGAAAAGTCCATTGACTCTGTGTCTGACCCTGGATTCATCGTCCATCAGCCTGGCTCACCCGTGGGGCTGGGGGCTCCAGAGCTGGGTGATGCAGCCGGGCAGGTCTCTGCTCCACCCTGGAGACAGGCAGCTCTGCAGAGGTGTCACCATTCTCTGCCTGAGCTTCCCATGCTGGCCTCAGTCTTCCAAAGTGCTTGGGGAAAAGGCAGCAAAAATCAGCAGAGCAGTGAATATCGGCTGAAGGACGGACTGGTGTGACTGGTCCCTTGCTGGGAAGTGCAGGGAAGGTGCTGGGAGCCTCCTTCCTCGGCAGGCCCCGCTCAGGGATGGTCTGGGTTAGGATGGCAGCCGGGCTCGGTGCATCGGGCTGTGGGTGCGATCCTGGCCTCAGCCTTTGCTCTGAGCTCGACACCTCAGACGCTGATTTCTGGCCGAGTCCTTGGGCTGGGTTCTGCCGGAGCAGGTCTGTGCCCGGCTGCTCTCCGAGGCGAGGCGCGGGATGGCTGAGCCACGCTGCACGACGCTCTCAGACCCCTCTCTGCTACGAACCCCGCGTCCTTTCATCCTCTTGCTTAGCGTAAGAACTATTTTTGAAGTAAGCAGCAAAGGGGACGAGCAGCGTCAGGACACAGCGTGTCTGGGGGGGCGAAGCTGCTGCTCTGCCTCCCCCCGCGCTCGGGGCTGTTCGGGGGTTATTCTCCAGATGAGAGATTTATGCAAAGGCCCGTGGGAACCATCAGCGAAAGTATGAGAAACCAAACTTCCATTTAAACCCTAAAGCTTCACTTTTATGATCATTATTATTTGAAACTCCCTCAGCTTTTCCTGCATTTATTTCTGCCCAGAATAATGAGGGCTGTCTCAGCAGAAGGTGATTTAATTGCGGGCAGGTTCGCAAAGCAAGGAGTCTCGTTTTCTTTAATCCAGAGCGTTAGCAATTCCCCACGTGCTTATGTTTATTTTAAGAATCAATAAAGCACAAACATGTCTAATTACCCTAAAATATTTTGCAAAATCAGAAGTCAGATTAGATTTTGCTTAAGCATCAAGTAGAAAATTTAATGTCCGCCAGAATCGGTATGTTACCCACGGGTCCTGAGATTTTCACTTACATGCTTGATCATACATTATAATGAAGGTTTGTAATAACATTAAAATCTTCTTGAATGCTCTTTCTGTATAATTTACTTTTTTCCACCCTCTGTACCACAGAGATTCAAATATAATCACTCGAAGAAATAACGCACAGCTGCTTTTCTTCTCCTGAATTCTGAATTTACTTGGTGATGAACATCAGCCTGAAATATTTTGACTATTTAATTAAGGTCCTACTAAAAATACTTCAGCTGCTTTGTAATTCTTCCAAAATGGGGGAGAGCTGCATGGCTGTCCTCACCGCCCTGCGTCACGAGGGAGGCTGGGCAGGAATTATCCTCCTCTGTCCTTGAAAATCACATCAGCTGACATCATCCCAGCCAACACCAGAACTCCCGGAGACCCGCTTTCCTGCGCGGTGCCGCCCGCCCGCCGCTGTCCCGGCGGCTGATGGTGGCTGTGGGGCACGGGCTGTGCCGCGGGAGGGGGACGGCGGGGCCGGGTGGGATGATGGGCGCGAGGGCGGCTCTGGATGAGCACAGACCTCGCTCTCTGTGCTTCTCTGCCATTTTCCTGCCCCATCTGCCCCCAGGATGAACCGTGTCACAGGTGGATGGAGGCAGTAGCCAAGGGTGCGCTCACTGAGGATGCACTCACTGATGATGAGCTCACTGGGGATGCGCTCACTGAGGGTGTGCTTGCTGAGGATGCGCCCTGGTCAGGACCAGCCACACGTTCTCAGTGTTTCTCCTTTTTCTGAGGAGAGTCTCCACGACCTTTCGCCGTCCCTTGCTCCACACATCACCGGTACCAAGGACACAGACTTTCTGAGCGAAGCTGCGGTGCCAGGAGGGTTGGCTGCAAACATCAGGTGAAGTTTGCCAACACACTCCACCATTACCCTAATTACCCCGCCTGCCTTGGCGGCTGCGATGGGATTTCTCCTGCTGTCTTTGCCTCTGTTTCCCCCACGCAAATGAGGAAAGCAATTAAATCCCTGAGTCGAGCTCCTGAAAGCCGGATGCTCCCTTGACCTCCGTCCCGGCAGGCTCAGCGCTGAGCTGTGCTGGGGGCCGGCGGGGGCTCCCCGAGAAGCTCCAGCAGCCACCTCTGCCCTCCTGGCTCCAGCCAGAGCAAAGGCCATGCCCCAAACATGTGCCAAAGGTGGAAACAAGGAGGAAAAACGCAGTGAAGATGTAAACAAGAGTGGCTGGAGTACAAAGATCAAGTAGGATTGATTTGCTGTGATTGAATGCTTGTCTCTGGTGGAGGCTCTGCTGCAGCTCAAGCGAGTAACTGTGCACAGGAGGAGGGTCTGGGAGTCCACGAGTCCCCATCCCCGCAGCGTGGCAGCGGCTCGATTCGCCAAGCGGGGAGCTGGCAGGAGAGCAGTGGCAGAATTGTGTGCACAGAGGCAAATTAAAGTGGGCAGAGAGGCTTGGAAGAGCTCTGAAATTTCCTCCTCTGCCACCAGAGATGCTGCCCAACTGCACCAGAAGAGCTTCCAAACAAGGCACCTATTGGCCCATTTTCTTGAACCTCCCATCCCGGCTCTTCTCCTCACGAACGCCCGGCCGTGCGGGCGGGACAGCTCAGGTGCAAACCATCCATGCAGACCTGGGCACCCACATCGGCTGCGAGTTGCTCTGTGGATGAGCCGAGAGCGAGTGTCTGACAGCCGGGGGGAGTTGAGCCCCCCACCCTGCGGCAGCCATGGGGCTCAGAGGCTTGGTCAGAGCAGTCCCTTCCCGGGAGGTTTCCTGGGATGGGGTGGGGAGGACACGGCCGCGCACCCCAGCCCTGTGGCAGGGGGGATGCCACCCCACACACGCAACCGAGGTTCCCCCAGGCTCGGCTCTGCAAGCTCAGGGAAACTCACTTGGCTGGTGAAGGTGCAAGTTTCAAGCAGTTTGGTTAAATTGCTTTAAGCGTCCATTTAGATGGTGTTGCTTGGAATTAAAGTGAAGAAAATGAAATCAAGTCAGTTCACCTTAATTCTAAACAAAGGTGTCTACAAAGGTATTTAATGCAATTTGACTAATCCATTTAAAAGTTAATTCAGATTATTTTCCTGATAGCCTTGCGCACAGAGGCCCTCATTAACCTCAGCAGGACCTGGTGATGGACCAAGCCCTGCAGCGCCCGCGCAGCCCGACCCACAGGCTGGCTGTGGCGGTGGAGCAGGATGTGGTTTGCTGCCATCGGTGTTTATCATTTCTGTTCGGCTGAGTTTGGGTTGGTTTGTTCATCTGTTTCACAAGGTGAAGCTGTGCAGCAGAGCTCCCCACCTCTGAGCTGTGTCATGCGGTGAGAACAACCAAGTTGCTTCAAGGCACTTGCACCAGCATGCAGAGGGTCCAGGTTTAGGCTAGGTGACCTTTAAAGGTCCCTTCCAACCCAAAACATTCTGTCATTCCATGATTTGTTGCTTCCCTCGCTGTGACGGCTGCAGGCACTGCTCTTTGAGAGCTCCCAGGTCAGCAGCTCCCACACTCCCACCCAAGCCTGGTGCTGCCCCAAAGCATCCCCCTGCCCTGGGACGTGCCCCAAGGCTCACCCCAAACAGCCTAAAGCACAGACTTGGTTCTGTGCTTAAAGAAGGGCTCAGGACTCCTGACCCCTCCAAAGGATTGGGGTGTGTGCAGGCTCTGGACACGCGGGTGTCAGCAGGACCTGTGCTACAGAAGAGATGGCTCTGCCTTTGCCATCCCAAGGATAACCAGAGGGTTCCTCTCTGTGCCAGCTGAGCACCTCAATTGCTTAAAATAAATCCCAACTGCATTGCAGAATTGCAATTTTTCCCCTTCTGTCTTAGAAAAGAGGTAGGATCAAGTAGCTACAGAGCTAGAGAGCAGCCTGCCAAGCGCGCAGCAGTAAGCTATTATTTCTCCCAATTAAAAAGCATATAACATTTGTAGAGTACTGTCATTGAGTCTGTAACATCCCCTGCTAGATCTGCTTTACGTTTGAATGAGAACGTAACAGTCCTTTGCAGACAGATGGAAAATCACTTTTCTTTCTCATCTGCCCTGTTTGGAGACATGGGAGCAATAAAAGCTGTAAACCCCTTCTTAGGAAACCCACCTCTGTGCATCCTGAACGTGCCACCATGGGAACAGCAGCAGTAGCTGGAGCTGGTCCAAGCCCAGCCCTTGGGCCAGTGTCTGTCCCCAGCACCGAGGTAGAGCAGGGACAGAGCTTTCTCCTGAACCAGAAAAATCCTTGCCTGTGATCAAAAGTCGTGTGTGCATCTCTGTCCCTTTGCAGGAGAGACACATTTGCACTCTCCCACACACATCTTTTGCTCCATTATCATGTCTGAAGCTAAATTGCTGATGACCTTACTCAGAAAGAGAAGGGATGGTGGCTCTGTCTGCGTGGATCCACATCTCACCACGCAATTTCAGATCTGACCTAGCTCCAGACCAGAGCTGGTTCCCTGGCCGTGGTGGGGGCCTGGCTGCCATCACCACAGGTCCCTCCTGCCCAGGACAGCACCGGACCTGTGCAGCTCCACTGGCATCTCTAGCTGAAGATGAGTGATCCAGCTGTGACCTTCGCTGCTGAGGTCCAGGGACATGAGTCAGAGAGAACTCAGCGCCGGCTCCTCTTTTTCCAAGGACCAGGCACCAGGTGAGGACACAGGCTGTCCATGGGGAGATGCTGGCTCCCCGTGGGGCTCTGGCAGGTCACCCAGCACCCGAGCCCACCCCACCATACAGCTACAGCTCCCTGACACAGGGGAGGACCCTGCTCAAGGCATGTACGAGCTCACTGCCTTTGTGACCTGCGTGTTTTTTCCCTTGAATGCTCTGCCCGCTCCTGCTTGATGTTCCTAATCAGAGGACCATATGGCTCTGCTCAGGGCCGGCCATCCCTTTGGTGTCCCTGTATACCACGTGTGACAGAAAAATGCTAATTATTTAAATTTGATACACTTGTTAATAAAGGGCCAGTGAATTTAGTTGTGATTGATTCAACCCTTCCTTGGAGAACTTCTCTCCAGGAGGCTGAGCACGACCACGAGGGAGAGGAGCCTCCCTGCTCCACTGGCGGGTATCCGTGGCCATAGGAGAAGCTGGAAAACACTGAAAACCAGTGGGAGGAGGAAAAATTGCCTATTGCTTTCTTCCATCTTGGCTGGAAGAAGCTGGCACTGCCTGCTCTGAACCCATCCATCACTGCCACTCGGGCTGAAGTTTTCTGAGCACCGCTGAGAGTCAGCTCACAGGATGTTTTCTCCGAACAGCGCAAATGAGGCTGACAAATACACCGAGTTTTGCTTCAAGGTGCTTGATTAATTATACTGAGTCTATGGGTATGAGTCATGTTTGTCCCATCGCTGCCGATCCTGGGGAGCGGGAAGACTGTGATTTGCATCTCCTGGACTTTCCTCTATAAGTTTAGTGCAGCCCAATTAGCACCTAACGCGCTGTAACCAGCTAGTCCAGCCTAGTGCACAGAACCATGAACTTGCAGGGCTAGAGCTGTGGCCACAAGTGTTTTCTGTCATTACCCTCACTACTTTTTCAGAAAAGATGTAAGCAGTCACGTCAAGAGAGCCTTTGCCCCGCGGTCCTTGGGCTTGCCAAGCCCTCGCAGCTTAAGAGATAACTAAAAGTTGTGCTGGTTTTCTGTAAGTGCGAGTGACCCTCATTTCCACATCCCTCCTTGCCCTTAATTGCTTCATTCTCTCCCAGCCTCCCAGCCTGCTAAACCCAGAGGTTTTGCTCTGTACATCACAAGCTGTTCCTGTTCTTGAAAAGATTCCGCTAAAGGCCTTCTGCTGCTTTTGTATTGGAAATTTATGCAAAATTTATAAACAAAAAAAGTCCCGAGTAGAAATCTCACTTTTTTCTTCTAAAAATATTCAGAACAAGACTTGTGGAACATCAGGAAAAATGATCCAATCCAGCCAGACTTCAACAGCAAGGAGAAAAAAAGAACCCCTTGAGAACGGCATATTGAGAGATGACTGCATTAAATATAAAAAAGAACAAGAGTGTGTAAAACTTCCTAACTTGTTAAATTTCCTGCCACAGATCTATTAAATGGGATGTAGAGGAGCCACTGCATCCTCAGGACTTTCTAGCAAACCCCTCCTCTCGAGCAAAGCCATGGGAAGGACTCTGTGTCCACCCCGTCCCCGTGGGCCAGCAGCAGCTGGGGCTGGTGGCCAGAGGTGGGCGAGGAGCTGGGCACCCTTCTGGGCAGAGAGGCAGGTAAAGGCGACCCACAGGTGAGACATGGGCTGAAGCCACCACAGCAACCAGGACAGGCTGCGTGGCCCTGCGGGGACACAGCCAGGATGCTGTTCAAGCAGGAGAGGAACTCATGTAGAAGCGATCTCCACGCCTGGGCCAGCACTAGCCACGCGCCAGCGTGCTGAGGAGCAGCCCCTCCACAGGGGCACCAGCACGGCCCGTCCCAGGGGCTGATGATGCTCTTAGAAATGTGACCCAGCCCAGCCATGCTCCAGCACTGCAAAGTGATGCTTTCTAAGGAGAAGGGACCTGTGTTTCTGCTGGGTGGCACTGGGTGGCACTGGGTGGCACTGGGGGCCGGTGTCAAAGGTAGCACACAAGGCAAGCGTGCTGCCCGAGCCCTGGGGTGCCACAGCAGGGGGGTGGGGGGTGCACGGTGCCCCAGCCATTCGGCTCCTCTACAATTACTATTAATGTGTTGATTAAAATGCATTATTTACCTAAAATAGAACAGTAATGGCTTATTAATTATAGATCATGTCTCCCCACGGCTAATTATTTTATACCCTGTCCAAAGCGCGGCAAGTGTTTTTCAAACATTAAAAAGTCTGATCCTGATTCTATCCCGGTGTCCATTTAGGTTCTCAAAGGCTAATGCCAAAATAGGCAAAATGTGAAAATGGGAGCGGGGCAGCAGCAAAGCCGCTGAAATCCTTCGTAACTCTGCAAAATCGAATGTCAGCCATCAATTAGGCGAGCTTTGAAACGCGATTTTGCGATGACACCGAGGTGAAGCCCAACAGTCCCCATTTGCCTGTCCTGCCTCTGACCTCCAAGTGACCTTGACCAAAAAAAGCCCATTGTGGGCCCAATCCTGCTGCGGGCGCAGGCGGGGCCGGCTGCAGGGTCTGTGTTTCATGTAGGCTGGAGGGCAGGAGGCTGTGCCCTGCTGAAGGCATCACCGTCCCTCAGCCACACAAAGGATGTCTCGAGCAGAGACCCTCAGACATCGGAGATCTTCCTCTGGACCCCAACCAGTGCCGCAAACTGGAAATAAAAGACGATTTGGGGGCTGCAGCATTTTTTCCACTGTGGCAAAGTATTACTTGGTGCCAGTTTTTTAAACATCAGAAGATTCAGGCAGGCACCTAATGGAGTTTTCAGAAGTGCCTGACTCGCATTGATTTCATGCCTATCGACACCTTTCAGGGCTTAAATGCATTTAAGAATCTGGCCGGAGGATCTCTGTGGCAGCGCGTTTTGGCAAGGCTCTCACTTGGGATGTCGGGCCAAATCCTCAGCTAACATAAATCACTGACACAAGTGGAACTATGCTGATTTGCACCAGTCATAGACTTTAAATTAATATTTAATTGAAAACTTAAGCTGTCATTAATTTTCAATGAACGGTCTTTGCAAGAATGCAGCCAGATCTCCACCAGTTCGGTCTCCTGCGTGGCCATCGCTAGCAAAGGAATAAAGAAATGCTTATTACGACAGCCAAGTCTGATGGTTTCTGATCCTCTGCCTTTACCTTTCCCTTCAGTACCATCCACGGGCTCAGTCCGTGTGAACCTTTGTGTCAGGAGATCCGGCATTTCCATGCAAATCTCATTAGTTATCGCCACCCTCCCCTACAGTGGAATTGACTTTCAGGGACCTTGGCTCTATCGTGGCTTCCCCAGCTGGGCCTTCTATGATGTTGCATCTTCTATTAAGTGTTGCCCTAGAAATGAAAGCAAAAAAGCAAGGATATATGAAATAGAGTGTGTATGTGTATGTGCAGGGACATAGACACAAATATTTATGTATATACAAGTGTATTTGTTTCAACAGTAAGTGGGTTTGACCTTGAACAAGGGATTCCCATGTACTGCTTACGGCATGTAGATATTTCATTTGGATTTCTCTTGGAAGTAGCTGCAGTCCAGAAGAATTCCTGTCTACAGGTACCATAATGTCCATGGGTAACGTAACACCCACCCCTGCCAGGCTGACACACTGTGTGAACCGCGTTATGTGCATAAGCACAGGAAATGTCCACAGCTATAGGATTTCCTCACTTTTAAGCTAAAGAGCAATCTCCCAATGTAGGATACGCACACCCCGGACAGTGGGAGGACGTTGAGCAGCCTTGTTAACGGGTTTGATTTAAACCAGCTGCTGAGCATGAAGGAGAGCCAATAAATGTGATGCCCCTCCCAGCACCTGGGGCTGGGGAGCAGCCGGGCTCTGGGAGAAACGTGGGACCTCAGGCTGATTTGGACTGCAAAAAAAGTAAGTTCTGGAATCTAAAGCTTTTAAAGAAAGATTTGTGTCAAATCTTTATCTGGGCTGAAAGTGGGGAAAAACTTTTCTGTGACTCTTAAGTCTTACAAAATGGTTTTATCTGTGTCTGCTTGTCCTTTGCGTTCCTGTGCTGGGGAGATGCCAGGGAGCTGGTTTGGAAATGCAGGTTATTTTATGAGTGGGGATAATTTACAAGGAGTTGCATGTGCCAGCACCTTCGCTGTGTCTCAAGGAATTACTCTTTGAGTAAAATTTACTTGCATAAGTAAGAAAATGCAGGCTCATCCCAAAGAGAACAGGCATGTCTCACTAAATAGAAGTGGTTCCTATTTGAAGCACAAAGACTGAGCAAAGTGGGCAAGTGATGGGAAAGACTCGGACATCGTGATAACTTAAAAAATAAAGGTAATGTGAGAGGCAAGCACTGGCTGTGAGCAGCTGGTGTCTGAAGAGAACCCCTCAGGATTCGGGTGCCAGGCACCCCTGCTCCATCAGCAGCCTCCCAGCTCCTGGCACCCCGCTGCAGCAAAGTTATCTGGAGCATGAACTAAGGAGTGCAGGATGATTGATGGAATGACCGATCTAATTTCCCGATCGGTTAATCCCAAATTAAAATCCTTGTGGTAAGATTTAGGTCTTTGCGTAGCATGAAGCCAGGGTTTAAAGAAGAGCCCTTCCTCTAATGAAGTGACTCCCGACAGCAGGGGCTGGCAGCCCACGCCATCACCCAGTATCCCCCATTAAGCTTCTACTGCTCCTGCAAATGAAGAAAAATGCTTTAGAAGGGATGTAAGCGGGCACGGAGAGGAGACAAAGTGTGGCAAAGGTGCCAAATTTAAGATGACTTCAGAGAGAGGCAATTCTGTGCAGCAGCAGCGCACAGAAATTATGCTGATGAGGCTTTAAAATAACACAGAGATAAATTTGTGCTGAAACTTCCGTAGATGGAAAGTATTCCTCACCCCCAAAGTCTGTGCAGCACTAACTTAATGTTAGTGTGAGCTTCAGAGAGACATAGATGTTGAGAGGCAGAGGTCAGGGGGAAGAGCTCAGAGATATGAACTGTGAGGATAATTGAAGGAGAAGGAGGGGAAGCCGACAGCCGGCTCCGATGCGATGCTGGGTGCAGAGGAAGGAAGGGTTTCACCGGCGCTGCCGAGGTGGAGGGATGGAGGAGGAGGGAGAAGCAGTCAGGAGGTCCCCAGCCCACTGATGGCGGGCCCTGGGATTCAAGAGATGTGGGGAGATGAAGCTTCCTTATTTTATCGGGCTGTAAAATGCACTGAATTAGTTGATTATTAAAGTGTTGGTTTGCCTGGGAGGGCTTTCCAACAGGTGCATTTGCAAACAGCAGGCTTGGTCTTTGTCGGATGGTCTTGTCAGAATTTTTTGGCCTGGGAGCGGCAGATTTTAAAACCACTCTAGAAATTGAGTGGAGGGGAGTTGGGGACCGGCAGCCAGCAACCCCTGTTAAAGGATCAGTCTCCTGTGGGAGCCCAGTCCAAACCCGTGCTGGGTGCTGGCCCAGTGAAACTCCCCAGTGTGCAATGGGTGACAGCGGACCCTCTGCACCAGCAGCTCCCCGAGGGGTGGCCCGATGGCAGGGGATACAGGGAGGCCTTTCCAGCAGGTTTGTGTTCAATTCCATCCTAGCCGTTTAAAGCAATCGAGCGAACAAACGAGCGACTGCAGCGAGGTATTAATTCTGCAGCTTGGCTGTGAACTTCAGCTGCTTGTCTTGTGACTTCCGCCAGCAAATGCCAAGGCGAGGGTAACCTTTTGCGAGTGTTGGTTGTCTCAAAGCGTGGCTCCGCTCCCCTTTCACAAGAACAACTGGTGTCACGGTGAGGGCAGGTGAAAGAGTGAACCCTTCCCGGGTGTCCTGCAGGGCCATGTCCCACTGCCTGATGCTCCATCGCCTGGGGCTGGACCACACTGGGTGAGGAGCTCCTCAGCAGACCCTGCCAATAGTGCCCCAAGGTGCCCTTGGACACAGCAGCCCATTGATCAAAAAAGGGGGTTTCTGTCACGAAAACAAGGGCGGGGGGAGCATGTGCAGTTGCAGCAGCCACCAGCAGTGCCTCTGCCGAGGACCTCAGGGCTTGGGCAAATAACACCGAAACCAGCTCCAGGTTATTACAAAACATGTGAGAATTATGCCAGGGCAGCCGCTCTTCTTGTTCTCTTCTTTAATATTAGAGTTGCTTGAAGTGAATCATTTATAGTAAGACTTCTCCCATTGCCAAGTTGAGGCAAATCCTTGCCAAATTTGCCTATATTGGTGTGTTCGTTTCCAGAAGGAATGGCTTGTTTAATCATATTGTGATTGAAATCTCGCCCTTCCTTGCACAGGGATCTCTTTCCTCTTTGTCTCTGCTCTTTCACTCCTGTTCCTACGTTGCTTTGTCCTCATTCCCTCCTGAGCTCCGCTCATCCCCGGCCAAGTGCTCCTGTCCTGACTGCTCATCAGAAAAGCCTGGCTGAGCTGCTCTGCTCTCCAGTCCATCACAGTAATTTTGTAAAGGCTTCTGTGCGTGACATTTACTGTTTCTAGCATAGAGAAAGCCGCATCCCCCCATGGAGAGGCTGATGGGGTTCAGGTCTGGGCACTGAAGGTCTGTTCTTGGACTTTCAATGCTCAGAGCAGGTTTATTGCAGGCAAGATCTGTATGTAGTGAGTTCAAACTCAACCTGGCTGCCTTTATACCTGGAAAATGTGAGATGCAGGAAATGAGCAGAGCCTGCAGATTCCTTAGTGTCCTCACTGATGGCAGGGGCTGCGGCTCTGCAGGACAGCACCCGCTGTCCAACGGGCCAAGCCCCCAGGGACTGTGTCACCTTGGCTCGTACTCAGTGCAGAGTAACCAAACATGACAGCAGCCTCAGAAAGTGCCGTGTCACAAGTTGTTTAAAACATGTTTTCTTCGGACTCATTTTCACGCGCTGACAAGACAGGGTCACTGACCTGACAGCAGCAGCAGGGAGCCAGAAGGCGATCAGCCTCGGCTGACCACGCTCCTCCCAGGCAGTTCTGCTTCTTCCCCGGCTGCAGCACGAACCCCAGAACCGCAACAACCATCCCCAAGCGCACAAAGCCTCAGCCGCTGGCCCCAGAGACCACCCGAGCACGGTCAGTGCTTGTCTCACCAGCTCACACCGGCTTTTCCACGCCATCCATTTGCCACTGGTGCCTGCTCCAGAAGGCAGCTTTAGGGTCTTCATCATCAGAGACAAACTGAAGTATGTCCAAGAGAGATGAAATGCCGCTGTCTCTCCCTTTGGTCATCTTAAAGGACTGAGCTGCCTTCATAAACTGTCACTCGCTTCCCTGTGCTGCTTGAGAAATTCTGATGAAAGGCCTGGATGTGCTACCGGAGGGGTGACGAATGTGGGAAGCCAAGAGCTTGGCTGCCCTTAATCCAGGGGTGAATGAGGACCTAGCAAATGAATGCTTATTTCTAAAACAAAAGAGAGAAAGGGAGTGCGGAAACCTCTGCGTTGGCTGCTGGTGTTGGGCACGGCCTGGGAGCGTGGGCTGGATCCGCGTTTCCTTTGCAGGGCTGCCATCTGCACAGTCGCCTTGTCCTGTAGGATCTCCAGGGCAAGGACAGGCTCTGAGAAATCCCTTCCCACAGAAGGGGCACTGGGGGTCCTGGCCAAGAACCTCCCAAAAGCCCAGAGGGAACGTGAGGCAGAGGTAGGAACAGGTCAGAGCATCCTGGGGTCTGCACAGCTTCCCAAGACATCTCTGTCCCCCGGTATCCCTCTGCAGATCTGCTGTGCACGGTCTGAGAGCCTGGAAACCCCTGTGCCCATGTCCAGGCTTTCCTCCTCCATTCAGCCCACAGAGGCATTTCAGCTGTATTTCTCCCAATTTGACTGTCGGTTTTAATGAACAGTTTAAACAGGCACGTGCCAGCCACCCTTAAAGCCTCTCGCTCACTCAAACAGTTTCTGGTTTTGAACACGGGTGACGAATGCAAGTGAAGCATTTCTGCCGGTTTGTTCGGCGCGGTGGCGTGTGAGCTGGCTGGGCTGGGGCGCAGCAGGGCGGGCAGCGCCGGCGGCCAAGGGCTCTCCCAGCCCCGGCCGCTGCTCTCAGGCACTTTGCCCTTTGCAGAAGGTCTGCGCAGCTCGGTTCCTCCGTCTCATCGGCTGCAACCAATAATGGAAATCTGCAGGGGACCCCCAGTGATGGATCCCCATCCTGCACAAAGGCTGGGACTGGTTTGCTGGTTCGTGGCCGTGGGAAGCACCGAGCCCTGCAGCTTGCTGCATCCCTCTCCAAGGTGAGAGGCCGTATCTGGGGAAGGGTGATGGCAGGGAAGGGATTCAAGGTCACAGTTGAAGCCAGCGGGAAGCTGGTGTATCAGGATCATGCAGCTCAGGGGTTTCACCCAAAGGTGGTGAAGCCCGTCTAGCTCATTCTGCATCACCCGAGGTGTGGAAAAGGCAGCAAATATGAGTCCTGGGAGATGGAGATGAATGGTCAAGTCCCCTGGCAAAGAGGCCTGAAGAAGGAGGTGACCAGGAGAAGCGGGTCAGGATGGGGTGAGATCTTGTCTGCGCTAACGCAGAGTTTAACATGCTGCCTCCTCTTGAGGCTTGTGGCTTGTTTACTTTTCAATCAAAACAGGCCTCCTGTTTCATGTTTATCTTTTGCAGTACATTCATAAATTGTAATCTGAGCTTTCTTTTGAATAATTTATAGAAAGCACCAGTTGCATTAGGCAGTGATCACCTGTGTGTGAGGAAATGCTGCAAGGAACGGGGGATACCGAGTTCACCCAGGACTGTGGTTATAGAAGCTGCATTTCAGAACCCGTGGGAGCCTTCCTGGGTGCTGTAAATGTGGATTTCTGGCCAAAGGCACATTATCACTCCTGATGTGCCAGTGAGAGGCGGCCAAAAGCTCCTGGAATTCCTTCAACTGGCCTGGAGATCTCATGTAATAAAACAAGTGACCGAACCCATCAGGACATAAGTTGTGCTGCTCTCCAAGTGCTGTGTGCCTGCGAGTCTCTTTAGCTCAGACGAGAGCAGGCGAGGCTGTGACAACAGCTCAGGGTATGAACAATAACAGCTCTCTGGGGAACATTTCTTTGATGGCTCCTAAACTCTCGGTCCTCACATCCTTCCACTGCTTGTGAGTGGGCTGAGATTAAGGCATCTCCCAGCCCCCTCCTGCTCTGCTGCCTGTTGGGTTACAACCGTTGTCCACTGCCCACCATGGACCAGAGAGGTGGCACACGAGATCCCACATGGCCCAGAGGGAAGGATCTGTCCCATCACCAACAGGCATGTCCTGCAGCCTTTGCTCTGCATCTCGGGACAGCCGGTGCAGCAGCGAGGGGAAGGGCTGGGGGGATGTGTACTCCTTTGCAAAAAGAGAAGTGTGATATTTGGTTCAGCTCAGCCTTCTCTTAGCTCTTGAGGGGACAAGGTGCTCCCTGCTCCCCTGGGCCAGGCACTGCTGGTGTGCTGGGACGGTGATTTCTGGCTCATCCCATCCTGCCATGCACAGCATGGACCCAGCAGAGCATCCCGACTCCTACAGATCATCTTCACCACTTCCAGAGCAGCCTCTGAGCCCCAGGCTGTTCAGTATGCTTCTCTCGTGTGAACCCGTTCATAGGCAAAATTACCCTATCCCAGAGCGCAGCTGCAGTAACTTTCCCGGCATTTCCTTGGGTGCCACATTTGCTTAGCGAGCTTAGAAAATACCCTGTCAGGCTGAGCTAGAAATGCAGCTTTTCCTTCAGACTGGAGACTTCAGCAATCCTCGGCACAAACACAAAGAAACCCAAATCCGATGGCTTTCAGGGTGAGGTCTGTTCTGTGTTTCTCATCGCCTCAGCACAGCCGGGTTATTCCCCGCCGCTTGTTAGCAGCAGCAGTGATACGGATGGATTGTACTGTGAAGTCAAGGGCACCAATTGCCAGCTTGAAACTAGTGTTAATGCTGAAAAGATTTTTCTAATTCAGTAATTTTAGGCAGAAATTGATTAAACGGTCTGGAGAGAGAAAGAAAAACGGCAAATAAAATAGGTAGGGATTAGGTTGGACTGTTTATCCCACCCTGAGAGGCGGTCGGCCGTTCTTTGGCAAGCTTGAGCAGACATCTCCAGCTAATTCCTCAAAGGGAACCACTGGCAGGGATCCCACAGACCCCGAGAGCAGCTCATCCGTGTTTAGTGGCGGGGAGCGATGGGTTGAGCTGGGTGACGAGGGTTCCCCAGCCCAGAGCTGCCATCACCCGTGTGCAGGACGCTGCCCCTCAGTGCTCGTTAGCTGGGGTTGGTATTGCCCTCTCCTTAGGCACCAGCTTCTTGCCCAAACAATCCAGTTACATTTAAATGGCTTTAAAGCCATTAGAGGTAATCAATTCACATTAAAGGCCTGCAATGCTTGGCCATCAATTTACTTGTCTGTCTGCAAAGTTTTCCCAGTTTGAGGAAGCTCCCTGGAGCTGGTGGGTGGTTATGGGGGGAGAGAGCTTGATGGTGCTGCCCCGGTGCCATGGTGAGGGGCTCCTCACCTGCTGGGTGAGCCCCAGGGAGCTGCCAGAGGGTGGGCAAGAGGTGACAGCGATGACTGCTGCTTGGTCAAGATGGGAGGAAAAGATGGGAAAAAAACAGGGGAAGATGGAAGTCAAAGGGGAAGCTGTTGTTCTCTGTATGTTTGCAAGAGGATAAGAGCAGGGAAGCAATTTTTCCATCCAGCAGGTAGGGATATGACGAAAAAAAATCAGATTGATCAAAAAATTAAATATTCATAGGACATTATTCATTAAGATTCATCTTGCCAAGTGGGTGAAATGAGGCAAGGGAAGAAATTAGCTTGCTTGAGAGTGTCAAAGTGATTATGTGATTAAATTGCAATTTGTAATTTCTCCTTCAAAAATGTTACTCCTTGATTTGTGTTTCTGCCCCTCTCTATTTTTCTTGAAGTCTCCCATTATGTGCCTATGAGAGTAAATGCACCGAGCTGGTCTTAAAAGCCTGCAGACATCTTCTGCACACGCTGGTGGGACCAGCAGACCCATCATCCTCTCCCGGCTTTTCCTGTGGTTTGTTTTTCCTAGAGGCCACTTACCCTCCTGACCAGCCTCCCCCTCCCCGCAGATCCATGACTTTCCCATTCCCCACACTCCTCGATGCAGCTGGAGGAGGGAAGCAATCCCTCAGCTTCTCCGGCTGTCGAACAGCATAATCCATCCTCACGCTGTGTGCCTGAGGAGATTTGGTGCAGAAAAGCAGTGTTTTGGTGCTTGCTCCTGTAAATCCCGGTGCCAGGGAGGCTGCAGCTCAAGCCCCTTCCACTCGCACACACTTTGCTCTCCCAGCACGGTCCAGATGTGCTCAGTGCAGGCAGCAAAAGCAGGGAAAAAATACTTGTCTAATATTTCATTCTCATTTAAAGAACTCAGCCTCCCATTGTTGTTGTGCTTAACCTAGAAAGGGGAGCGGTTTCTGTTTTGCTGCCCAGTAAAGATTTAGTGGCCTGTGTTGGCTCTTTGGAAAAAAATAGACAATATTAATTCATGGCTTGTTTATGAACAGCGCAAGGCTCGCGCAGGTTAATTAGTCGAGGCAGGCTTTTCTTCAAGTGAATGAGCAGGCACGGGCTTTATAGCTCTGTCACCCAGTTTATTTGTTCACTTTCTGTTTGGTTTGGAAATACACTTATACAACAATAAATAAAATCAGCTGTGACAAGGCTTATGTCTGCAGCAAACATTTAAGCCCTGCCAAGGTCGGAATCCGCAGAACTCTCACAGTTCTGAGCGCGCAGGAGCCGGGTGTGCGTCCAGAGCGGTGTGAGAGCTGCTGGGGGAGCCAGAGCCAAGCCCGGCAGCGGCCGAGAGGGACCAGGAGTGGGGATGGATGTGAGGAATGATGGTGGGAGGAAAGAACGGCTGCCCACCTTCTCTGGCCAAACGTTTTCGGTGGATAGATGGGCCACTTTGCTCTGAGGAGATGGAAGAGTGTTGATCCTGGCTATTAAGCCGAGCATCCAGCTTGTGATGAAATAAAAAATTTGCCACTCTTTGGGAAAACATCCGAGTGAGAGCTGGAGCATCGTGATGGAGGGAGCTGCAGTGAGGAGATGGCAGAAGGGAGTCGGAGGGGTGGGAGAGCTTGATCCTCGCAGATGCTGCAGGGCTCAGAGCAGCTGCTTCCCTATTAGAAACAGAGACCAAGAAAGGAGTAGAAATACCAAATTTACTCCCAATAAGATACACGGTATCTGAAAGTCTTCAAATCCCACGTGCAATGGCTGCTCCTGAATCGGTCATCGTGAGAGGATATGCACCGGTCGGACCCTACACTCCTGAGCTGGGGGGGCATGAGCCATCGCTGCAGCAAAGGCTGCACCGACACGCAGGCTTTGCAACCCAAGCCACAGAGCCCAGGAGGAGCAGAAAGCCCTGCGGGGCTGGGCAGGGGGCTGCAGAGCCCGGGGTCACTGCCCCACTGTGGGCTGCAGACCCAGCCCTGGCAGGGCACGGGCTGGAGGAGCAGTTTGCTGTCCAGAGGAGCACTGCTCCCTCGCAGTGCCGTTCCCCTGCCCCTGCTTAATAGCATTGCTCTTGTAATTGCTGTTACTTTAATCATTATGCTGCGTCCCAAGAGCATCCCTGTTTCTTGCCAAGCCATTGAACTGCCAAGCCCCTGGCAAGGGAATGGCTTTTTTCTGAAGGAGTCCATGACCTAATCCAGCAATGTGTGCCACTGAGCTTTTGCAGCCACCGTCCCATAAGAAAAGTGTTACCTGAGAACGTAAATGCTGTCGCCTTGGGTTGGAAGAATGGCAACACTGCATGAAAATGTGCAGGCTGGTGTCCTGCACCCAGGACAAGGGTACGAGCAGGGAGCTGGAAAGGAGTCACTGGTGTGGAGAGGGGCATCTTCTGGGCAGTCTCAGAGGTGTTGGGCTTTTCTGTCGCATTTCTCCTTCCCTCACCTTTCCCTGTGTGCATGGAGAGTGCAGTGAGCTGTGGCATGGGGAGGATTGTCAAGGAGCAGCCTGGGCTGGGCATGTCTGGGGTCAATGTCCCGTGGCTGTTTTGGGGACAGCGTGTAACTCATCCGCCCCTTGCTTCCCCTTCTCTTATGTCTAAAATGAAGGCATAGCAGAAAGGGCAGGGAACAGGGAGAGGAACAGCCTGATACACCACAGGATCTGAAAGCAGAACACTCCCCAGGTTCCCAGCGTGGAAACCCACAAGAATATCTAATAAAGTACAGGTTTGGGCTGATAAAGTCAGAGATAGAACATTGGCAAGACACAGAGCTCAAGGAAAAGTCAGCCCGATTAAACCGCTTTAAATCAGTTTACTTGGTCGCTTCTGCTTCACTTGCAAGACATCGTTATAATTACTTGGCATTGGCAAGCCATTACTCAGAGGTTCTGGGCCGGGGTAGCAGAAGACATGATCGTCTCATAAACCTAATGAGCCATATTGATTACTGGAGGATAAGGACTGAGCTATAAACAGCCCATATTCTTTATTTGTCTAGTTTTTAGATCTGTGTTTGCAGCCCGGACTTGACAGTGAGTTATGTGGGGATGCCACGTGCTGATACATTATTTCTGACATAAAGCACCGGCAAGCATCTGCATCCCCTTCCCTCGTAACCAAGATCAAGAATGGATAGAAAGAGAATCTGGACCCTGCCTTGAGTGCTGCCAGGGCTGAGGAGATGCTGGTGGGCGAACAGCCCGGCACGCTCGTGAGCTGGAGGCAGCGGCAGGGCAGGAGTTAGGACGTTTCTGAAGCCATCGGCCAAGGGCAGGTCCATCCCCGGTCGCACAGCGCGGTCCGGCCAACCTCTGCCCGCTGACGGAGGAAGCGGTTGTGGTGTGAGCGAGTGCAGGTCCCTGCTTTGGAATTTGCTGTCTGCTTTCAGGGTAGAAATAAAGCAGTAGTGAATTGGAATTAATTCAGTTATTAAAACTGTCCAGCTCAGCCTCTCTGAAGAACACGTGCCATGATTCCACAGCAGGGCTTTGGCATCAAACCAGTTGCTCCATTTTGCGCTGCAGGACGGTTGCCTGGTCAGGGCTGTCCAGCACAGAGGGTCCCCAGTGCTCCCAGTTAGACCCTTACAGTGGTCAGATACTAAGAATTGTGCCGGAGCCAAGCCCTGGCTGGGCAGTGCTGGCTCTGCTCTCCCCTGCACCGCAACATTCCCAATGGGAAAGGGCTCTGCCATTCCTGCTCTTACTGCAGTTCTGTTTTAATTGGGAATGACGCCGAACTCCCTTACTCTGCGTTTTATACCTTCAAATGAGCGACCTTTGATGTTGTGTTGATTAATTATCTGTGTAATGGGAGAGCTTTGCTGCCCCAGATAGTAACGGGGGCACTCCGGGGTGTTGCCCAGAGGACCACACAGTCCTTGATGAGGTGGGAGCCTCAGGGTTCCAGCTGGGCTGGCCTTGACACGTTGCTCCTCACTGAAACCTGGGGTTTGGTGGTGCTGAGAGGAGCGGCCTTGGTTCGGATGCTTGAGGGACACGAACCAGCTGCGAGCTCAGCCCGGCCAGCGCCATGGGGCTGGTCCTCACCTGGTCCCTGGGGACATGCTCAGAAACTCTAGTTGCACAAAACAGTTTAAATGAGGCAGTAGGAAATTAAATATGCTTATTAGAGCTAAAAATAGGAGCTCTGTTCTTTGGTGATGCATGAAAAAAGCCCCTTGTACCAGAAAAATACTTTGGGCCTCTGCCAGGCAACAGATGCAAGAAACCTTTTGCAGGCTCGCTGGGGAGCTGCTGGTGCTGCTCCCAACCTCGGAGGCCTATTTTTAGCAGCGGATCAATGCAGGCTTTTCTGCTGTGAAGGAAAGGCAGGCTGGCTGGCCAGCCCGGCAGGTGTGAAGAAGCCTGCGTTAAATATTAATTCCTGTTAGACAAAGAGCCGTTTGGTCTCTGTCACTCAGGCGGCGCAGATGGCAACTGCCCGTGGCTCTGGGGGTGCTGGGGACACCTCGCTGACCAGGCAGCACTGGGGCACTGCTGCCCATCAGGGTTTTCCCCCTCCTCCGGCGAGCAACAAGCTGAATGTTCCCTGAGTCGTGCTGGTGATGGGTCTGTGGATGGGGTGAGGTGTGGGTGGAGGTGGCCTGCTCTCGAGCAGGGTGTAGGGTGTGAATCTGCTGTCTGAGGAGCTTGGTCCAACACATTTGGCAAGCTGATATTAGTTAACCTTGGCAATTAACCTTTGTTCTTGCACTGTCGGCCAACACTACCATCCTTGTCCTCAGTGCAGGGAAACTGAGGCAGGCAGGGATGACACATCTCTTCTGTGCAGCAGAGCTGATGTTATCTTAGTGACCAGTCCAGGCATTTAGCACACGCTGCTCCAGAGGCTTGTGTCCTTCAGACAAGCTACAAAGCTGCTCTTTTCCTGATAGCTGCTTTCCTCCAGATGCAGCTTTGAATCCCGTTCCTGCCCCTGGGAGATGGAGCCGAAACGTTGGCAGAGAGGAACCGGCTCCGTTCCCGTGGGCAGAAGGTGCAATGCTGCACCCCTGTGGGAACTGGGAGCCTTGGACACCAAACCTGGGATCTCTGGGTGGATGCAAGCTCATGCTTGCTGTGATTTACAGCATCCCCATCCCTGTCTGCCTGTGGCCAAGGCACCAAAAGAGGGGGAAAAAAGGGAGGTCCTGGGCAGGCGTTTCATGAGTCCTCTTTCCCAGACCCCTGGAAGCGGTGGTGATGCCATTCTGTGTGACAAGGAATGGAGACAGCTGAGATTTCTCCAGCTTGCAGGGACCCTGCAGTTGTATTTGGTAGATAACCAGCAGTCAGCATTGCCACTTCTTGCAGGCAGGTTAATCCTCTAAACTTGAAATGCGTTTCATCTGGAAGTAGGTATATTTGCTCATAGAAGGAGGGGGGAAATTAAGTAGGAGCCCCGTGCAAATAGGAAATTATGCAAATCACCTTATATATTAGTCTGATAAAGTTTGTGGTTGCTATTTCAACTCATGTTGCCTGAATGCAAATTCTGAAGTAATTTGCTAAATGTGAGCCCGCCTGACACGCATGATAATATCAGGCCAGTTCCTTGGCTCTGCGCGGCAGCGCCTGAGCCTTGCTCCCGGCACAAGTGTCCGGCTTTTCGCAGCAGCAGCTCCTGAGGTTTATCGAGTAGCCTCCGCACCACTCGGTCCCCTCTGGTGTCACACACCTAATAGCAATATTGTACATCCTTCCGGACATTTTCCTGCTCGCTGCCTGGGAGGGGAGAGCTTGCACACTGCTTTGCACAGACCATCGGCTGCCTCAACAGCAGCCCTTTGATTTACTTGCGTTGGCTTTATGGAAATTTGTCCTCTGAGCTCCCTTTTGCACCGGTGGTTTTTCAGGAAGATCTCTCTCCAGGCTGCAGCAGAGCTGCCAGCATCATTCTGCACACAGGCGAGCAAGGCCAGGGACTTTCAGCCTGGAATTAGCAAAGGCTCGAGATGCTGGCAGGCTGGCCGGGAATTAACCGGCGTGGCCGCACAAGTGTCCTCTCGTTATTAAACTGAATGAGTCTTTTTTTTTTTTTTCAATAAACTATTATATGTGCTAGAGAAAGGCTTTCCTGGGTAATAAAATCTCAGCTGTATCTTCTCAGCAGATGCAATAAAATGAGAAGTTGCCCAAGTTCTGGAGCAGCGTCCGAGGTGTGATCCATCACCTGTGGAGAGCTGGAGCTCCCCGGCGCAGGGCTGAGGCTGTAGCTGCTTCCCCCCAAACCAGCGAGTTCCTGGCCCGTGAGAGAGGGCTGGAGCCTGGCTCCTCTCGCGCTGATTTAGCGCTGCTGTGACTTTGCTGAAGTGCAAGGTAATTTATGCTTTCTGGGAAAAGAATATGCGTTTAATGAGACAGTTTAAAACCTTACAGCTACCAGATTGGAACAGTCACCCCGTGCCTTTCCCAGGCGCTCCTCACGCGTACCTGCGATGCATTAGCCAGGTCCCCGAGGTGTTCTTATTTAAACAAGGACTTGCCCTTGTGTTCCATCTCCTGTGCTGACATCTCTCTGGAGCCGTCCTGCTGCACCTCTGCTCCTCCGTCTGTAGAAGGAAACTAATCTTCACCAGTCATCGTATTAATTTTTTAATACCTAAAGCTGAAGAGTAAGAAATATTCTTGAATGCCTGGCCCTGCTGCTCCCTTCTGCCTTCGTGCTATTGAATATGTTAGGGGGGAAATATCAGCCTTGGCTTTTCCTGCTGCCCAGATCTTGTTTGTGTTGGTTTGTTTTCAGGTAAATTCTGGGTTTTTTTTTCCCCTCACTGCTATTGTGAAAATAGCAAGTGCCTGAGAGGAAAACTAAACACGCGCCTGGTGTTTGACTCTATTGTTTATCTTGTGCTTTAATTTCTTTGCGGAGTGTGCACACGGACAGGCTCTTGATTTCCATCCCTTGCCAGCTCTTCGCAGCGACTGTGCTTTTCCGCGTTCCGCTCACAGGGTCTCATTTCCGAGCTGGAAGCAGCTGAACGCCTCAGCCGGTGCTGCTGACGGATGAGGAGCTGATGCAGCCGAGGCTGGAGGAGCAGGAGAAGCCGCAGGGTCAGCAGCCCTGGCCTCGCACCCACCTGCAGACCTGGGTGATGTGTCCTGCCCTGCAGCTCGCGCTCGCTGTTCTTGCCCTTACTGAGGGATGCTGTCGGGGTGTGAGCTCGGCGGGGATGGGCTCCTCGCAGCCTGGCACGGCTTGGCGATGTCGCAGGCACAGAGCCAGCGGCTCGGTGGTCCTCAGCACATCGCTCGCAGCAGCAGGTGCTGGGGATGTGGGGTTGCTGCCCATCAAAATGTCCATTTTTGGGCACAAGGTGCTGACCTGCTGCTCTGTGCTCCCTGCGAGGGTGTGTGTCCACCCGAGCTCAGCAGCAGCTCCAGTTAATGGCTGAGAGGTTTGGCGAGAGCACAACTGGTTTGTGAGGAGCAGAACAAGAGGCCATGGTGTTAGCGAGCATCCTTCCCTTACAGCACATCCATCGTGCCCTGGCTTCCTCCGGCTGAGGCAGCACTGCGGCCCCGGGAGGCAGCCGGTGCTGGGAGGGCCGGACCCTCCAGCTGCACCTTGGGCTGGTGGGATCCAGCTCCTGGCTCAGCCCTGGGTCCAGCCAGGGTGTGCAGCCCCCTCCCCACTCTCGGGTGTGCAGAAGGCCTGGGAGGTGGCCGGGGTGACCCAGGCACAAGGATGTGGGACCACTGGCCAGAGGGGAAGGCAGCGGGGGCACAGAGCTGGGACAGTGGCAGCGTGTGGCTGCCTGGGCTGGGGGCATCCTCCAAGGTCAGATGAAGAGCGAGGGCTGCAGATGATCTATATTGGCAATTTTAGAACAAACTGCTGCTGGAAACCTTCCTCATGAAAAGCAGAGCCTGTGAATGTCAAAGGTTCCGGAAAGTCAACAACCAGAGGCACATCTGCTCGAGGAAACGGGGGTGGAGGGTGAGAAATGTCAGATGGGCAGCTCTGATCCCGCTTCCCCACGCTCCTGTCGAGCTAACCCCTGATTGTCCCTCGTCTGTGGAGCCTGCGCTGGCAGGTCCTGGGTCAGCCGGAGCTGGCAGAGGGCTCCATAAAAAAGGAAAAGAAACCCTGCTGTGAAAATCTGCTACTTGCTCTGTGCCATGTTGAGATGCTGGGTGCGAGGCAGGGTCCAACCTCTTCTCCCTGAGCAGGACCCTCCGAAGAGCCAGTCCGGCTGCAGGTGAAACACCACCGGCATGGTTCTTTGCCCCCTCTCACCTTCACTGATGCCGCGGTGTGTGCAGAGCTGGGGCCGGTGCAGGCTCCTTCCCAAGCCAGCCGGGATGCTGGCAGGGAAAGCTGGGGGATGGAGGGGCTGGGGCACCGAGGAGCCCCCCCCGCTGCCCGCCATTCGCACCCGAGCCTGGTTATGCTGGGAAAGCACTTCAACAGAGTAAACATATAATTAGTAAATGTTATCAGAGCGTTGCGTCCGTGAGCAGCGCAGAGCAGAAATGGAGCTCAGGAGCAGCTTGCAGGACTCTGCGCCACGGTTTAATCGGGTATGAAATCACATTGATCTCGTAGCTGCCTTCTGTAAGTTATTTGTAAGTGAAGTCCTAATACAGGCTGGGGCTCTTATTATTCCTCCTGACTTGCCTCATTGCCCGTGGCCTTTCAAATGTTCCTTTCACATCTTCTTCCTTCTCTTCTCCTGTTCCCCCTTTACCAGCTCAGAACCAATCAAAGCAGGACTCGTGTTCTAGGTGACTTCTGCTCCTCTATCAGAGCTGCGTTAGCGCTGGCTGATGTCTCCCATGTTCCCTGGGGAAAATAGGAATGGCTCTGAGGCTCCTGGGATAAGAGCTGTGCTGGGGGCAAGGGAGGGGAGGGAGCCTGGCTCAGAAATGCCCCCTTTGCTTTAACCTCTCTGGCCAGAGTCTTGGACATCCCTGCTCTGTCACCGAGCTCTCTGTGCCCCGAGGTGCACACAGCGGCTCCATAACCCCATCCAAGGTCTGCTCATGAATTAACCCCAAATTTCTGGCCGTAGTATAATTGCCCAGTTTGGGAGCGGGAGGAGGAGCTCGGCAGAGCAGCAGCGGGTGATGAGCGGCTGCCAGAGGAGGATGCTGCAGAGCCCTGGCTCGCTGTTTGCTTTCTGCCCCATTGCTCCCCATTAGGAAAGCCCTCGGTGCGGTGCTGCCTGCTGAGAGAAACCCTCCTCAGCACATTAACATAACAGCAAAGCTGGCACACAAATAACCCGCAAAAGCCAAGAAATGCAGAGTCAGAGGGAGCTGCTTGAGGATTTTGCTGTTGTTGGCAGACTTTGCATGGAGAGCTCAGAAACACAGAGGCTGGGGATGAGGCAAGGGCCAAATCTCTGTGGGCAGAGGATGCTCCATGAACATGCAAGTGGATAATCTGGATGAAGTGACACCAGGATCTGAGTCACACACAGGAGCATCTTTGGAAAGCCTGGATGCCCAGCTTGGCCTGGGATGTGGCAGGAATTTAGAGCTGAGCAAGGTCCTACCTTGTCTTGCTCCTTCCCCACTGGCCAGAGTGAGGAATGAGCAGGAACACCCCAAGTTTACGTGCTCTTGCAAAGTGGGATCCAGCCTCTTCCCAGCACTATTCCCCCTCCTGTGCCAGTGGCTTCCCAAGGACTCATGCAGGGGAGGCTCGGGAAAACTGATTTCTGGATGAGGCTGGAGGAAATTGTAGGCCTTGTAGGCTTGGTTTGTAAAGCCCCAAGTAGGATGTTTTCAGCAGAGACAGAAATAGGTATCTCCAGGGGCAAGCCTGGGATTACAGCACTCTTGCTGCTGAGAGGAGAGGGCCAAACCCTGAATTTTTCTTGTGGAGATGCAGAGGTGTTTTTTAAAGCCAAATTTCAAGTCAGGCCACATATATCATTAAGGATGTGGGATTTTAAGAGGCTTTATTATTAATTAACATGTATATTACAGTAATGCCTAGGGAACCCTAAATGAAATCAGGATCCCATTATGCCGGGGCTGAACAAACACGCGGTCCCTGCTCCAAGAGCACACAAACCAGATCGGCCGAGCCACAAAGGAGGCAACGCGAGCTGGAGACGAGCAACGTGACCAGGTTTGGGCAGATCCTCAGTAGCTGTCCTGAGCCAAGCGTTGCCATGTCCTGTGCGAAAGCCCTTGTGGTTTCCTCTGTAATTCTTCTCTATTGACCACCCTGTGTGTTTGGAAGCCTGTCTGTAGGGCTGTCCTGCTGCTGCTTGCCCCGTGGCAGGTGCAGGTGGCCACACGTGGCCCTGGGCTGGCTCCTCTGCTGCAGGACACGGGCCTGTGACCTTCTTAACCATCCACGGGGATGGCTCTTGGGAGCACAAGAGCCCTGGTATCCATGGGCATAGATGTCCCTGAAATATAAGGTTACTGTTGTGGGCTCCAGATGCTCATCCCCTTGTTTTGATGAAAAAAAAGCAGTGAAGCAAGGACAGTAGTGACTGCTGTCACACCGCTGTGTCTGCGTGGCAACAGCGGCTGGACTGCCAGCAGTTTATCCCAGGTCTTGCTTCATCTGGTTGAGTTTCTGCATAAACCAAGGCTTAGCATTTTAATTTTAGGGTTTTTTTCAGTGATAGGTTCAACACATTTTGCAAGCTGTCTGCAGGAATATTTTCTGTTTCCCAGATGGGGTGCGGAGTCCTCCCAGGGCTCCTGCAGTGAGCTGGGCACAGGGCGAGGAGCACAGAGCCATTGCTGCTGCAAGGTTTGTCCTCTTCAAGGGTGCGGAGTTCTCCCTAAAGGTACCGAGTTCCTACAGCAGCCAGCGTTTCTTGTTTTTAGAGAATGGAATAGGATAGAAAGCTATTTTCTACTATTTTCTACTCTCTGCCCTGTGACGCAGCGTAACTTCTCACTATTGTCACTGACCCCACGCTCTGTCTGTTGTGCTGCCAGAACACGTGTGGTCGGTGCAGCGCTTTCTCTGTGCTCCCCAGATTCAGCTGCTCTTTGCAGTGCCCATTCCAGCACCAGCAGCATTTCAGCAGGTTCCTTTTCTAGAAACTCTGCCGCTCTGTGATCCTCGTTCAGTGCCCGTGAAAGGGCCAGCAAAGCCCTTCACCCCAGGCTGTAGCGGGGTTTGAGTAAATTACCGCCTTTTGAACGTGTTTGGTTTTGTGCTGCTAGGTGTACCGTGCTGTAGGACGATGAATCAAGTGTCAGGTTGTGCATAGTCCTTGCATAGGCATCTTCTATTAACCGGTATTTAATTCGAGATCGCTTTGCTGGTTCCAGTGGGTTCGACCAAGCGTCCCCTTCCCAAAGCTCCGAGCGCTGCGGGGAGGCTGGAGAGCCGGCGTGCGCTGCCCGGGGAGGGTTTTCTCCTCTTTTTAATGCAGGAAGAGATCCTCCGAGGCTTCAGACAGTAATGTAAAATAACAAATGAGTTTCTATGCGGGAGGAATAAAACAAAACTAATGGCTTGCAGGCAGAGCGCAGCTCAGCCAGGTGCAGCAGCGGTGCCGGGGCTGGAGCCTGGCTCAGCCGGTGCCATGGGTGAAACGTGCTCCTTGGCAGGGGGAATGTGGGCTGTGAGCCCGTGCCACTGGGGCAGCAAACACAGCCCAAGCCAAGAGCATTTCCAGATGCACCCCAGGTAAAAATCCAGGCTTGATCCGTACCCCAGGGAGCACCCGTCTGCAGAGGATGGATGGTGCAAAGCCTCGAAAGGTTACCTTGGCTGTTAATTGCTGAAAAACACCTTTAGATAGAATATTTATAAGGAAGAATGTTAGCAAGTGCTCATCCCAGCTAGACGGTGCCCCAGCCAGCGCTGCACTGGTCCCAGCAGGGTTTGCAGGGCTCTTGCATAAGGATCGTGGGCCCCCAGCACATGCTGAAGTTATTTTCTCATCATAAGCCTCTCGATTAAAGAGGAGGAAAAATCACTGTGATTGCAATGTCCAATTGTCAAATACGGTCAGCCTGGAAATCAATCCAATAAAAATGGAAAGCAGGGTGCTGGGGGCAGGGAGGCTGGCGGAGACAGGAAAAAGGTTTTACTTGGAGACTTTAATTAAAATGCCGTAAGAGGTTTTCAGGACACACAAGCAGTTCTTCCTGCTTTGGTGAAGAGATAAAAGCATCTCAGTAAATGCTGACACCCTGGAAACATTCTGCTGTTCCCAGGACTGTTGAGAGATGCTGTTTGCAGCCTCCTCTCCTTGGGGTGCGGGAGCCTGGGGGCTGGGTACCCTCCTGTTCCGTGCTTTAGCACAGCGTTCCCTGGAGGTAGAGCTATGGCATCCCTGCGACCCGCGGCATCCCTGCGACGCGCGGCATCCCTGCTTCTGCACGGGAAGGAGCTGTGGCAGCTGCAGGATGCAGAGCCTGGCAGATTTGGGTCAGCTCAGAACTGGAAAAAGAGGGAGAAAAGGAAAAACACCCCAGCAAGGTTTCCAGACGCCTTTGTTTAAGGTGAGCTGGAGCTGGTTTGGATCACCGCAAAGTGGCAGACCCTCATTAGCTGGCAAACCCAAAGTGATCGTTAAGTCTGTTACTCAGAAGCCAACCAGGGTGTGCTCTGGGAAAAGCAACTGGTGAACACCAGAAGCCTGAACGTGACAGAGTCTGTTTATTCATTAGGCTCCGTTCCTCGCTAAGATTATACAGCCTGAGAGCTCCGGTGCTTAACTGAAGAAGCTGTTGATGTATCAAATTACTTTTAGAAATATCACTGGAAAATATGAACATGTTTTCTTGGCAGTACTTGAGCAAATGTGCTCGTGCATACTTGAACCGCCACCATCCAGCTACCAGAGCTAGAAAAATGGTGTTAAATAGTTTCAAAACCTCCTCTATACAAAGCAGATTTATGGTGATTTAAAATGTATAATACATAGATTTGTTTTATATGCCCGAGGTGTGACGCAGGGTGAGGTAGCTGGGACACAGGAGGAACACAGCCTGGGAGCAATGGCAAGAACAGGTGCCGTGCAGAAATATGTTGCTCAAAAACTGACTAGGTTTAAATATTCAAATTAAAAATAAGATTAAAAAGAAGAGAACACGTTCACTATCTGAAGCAGCTAACAGGCCCCAGTCAGCAAGATAACACTCTGCACAAGTGAGGGAGAAACCTTTTTTTCCCCAGATTTCTCAGTAAAGTAACAAAATACAGCTGTGAATAACCTGTAAATGCAGCATCTGCCTGGAGGGGAGAGAACAACAGGAGATGCTCTTGCCTTAGGCTTTGCTGGCCTTGAGCAAGTGCCTTGCACGAGTGCTCTGAAAAGTGTTATTTTTGGAGAAATGGCTTAGAAATTGCTGTTGGATGCAATCGTGCAGTTATCTTTCCAGAGAAGGAAGTTTATCTTCTGTGAGCAAAACACATCTATTCAAGAAACTGTGTGGAGTTTGAGCTGTAATAATAGATTGGTGGAAAAACATGTAATTTGCCGTCATCTGATCGAGAAACCAGGACAGAATCAAAGCAATATATATATATTTTTCTACCCAGTGCCAGCTGGAAAATAATTATGGCTTACCTTATATTGTTTTGGCCTGAAAATAGGATGCAGAATCCTTCTGCAAATGCTTTGCCATTAGCAATTAGCTCGTGCCTCTACCTGTACCACAGAAAAGCGATGAGGTTTGTGTGCGGGCTGAAGGGCTCGTACCTCACGTACCGTGTGTGATACCAGTCACAGCATCCCAGAGAAGAGCTCTGGGTTGAATTAGAAAAAAGGCAGAGAAGGGCAAAAATAGAGACAAGATTTACGGAAATACTTCTGTATGGAGAGGTCCTAACTAGATTATGACTGTTTAGCTTGGAAAGGAGACACCGGGCAAAGGAGATAGACTAGAAATGTGTGGGAAGGTTCAATATTCACAAATTCAGATTCAGAAATCTCCAGCAATTCACAATTGGGTATGGTCCCCCCTAACCCGAGCTAGCTCAAACACCTAGTAGTGTACAACAGGATGAAACTTTCTGGAAGTCTGGACTGGCTGAGGGCTGGTGCGCATAAGCTTGTTTTGCCTTTTGCAGTAATTTGATTTAATAAATGCCTTTCACATCCATGGAAAGGATGCTGGAGGACAGCTGAAGAATTTGCTCTTCCTGGCTCTGTCACTGTGCAGAACAGCTGGATGGCTTTTGCTGGGACAAGCTGCTTGTGGGCTGTGGCTCATGTCACCTCTGGCAAGCTTCTACGCTGGCTAACAAGCCTCTTCTGAACATAACATGATTTTTTTTTTTCCATGTGTAGTCCCTTGGCAAGGACTAATTTCCCCTGCAGCTGCCCGTGAAGCTGTGAGCACCGCACAGCTCCTGGTCTTCCCCCTTTCCCCACTGAGGGATGATTAGAAGCCATTATCCAGCCTGCTGCCGGGTCACTTCAGGCAGAATTTGTCCTCCCCATTTCTTGGGCTGGTTTTCATGCTTCTCTTCTCCCTGCTCTGCTTCTCCCGACTGCAGAGGTGCAGAAATCAATCAGGGTCCCAGGGCTTTGGCAAGCAATCGTCCATCAGCAAAAGCAATTTCCCAGCTCGCGGAGCGTAGGGTAATTCAAGGAAAGGGAGACCATGAGCTGTGTTGTTGGGTAAGGGTCATTTCCAAGTGTATTTCTGTTTTCTACTTCTTTTATGCCCCGGTCGGGTAAGAACAGTATTATGTGCTTTGCAGAAAGAGCCCGGCGCGGTAAATGAGGTGGCAAACAAACTCCTGCTTCTTATCGAAGCATTCAATCATCGTTGGGAAAGCCATCCACCAAACCAGCGGCTCCTGGAGTGCTTTTTTTCCTGGTAAATTGCTGAAGAGGTTCAGGAGAGCAAAATGAAATTTCTTCTCGCTGCCTTGTGCTTGGAAGCAAAGGCTGCAGGATGGACGGACGGGCTCCGCACTGCCCCATATACGAATATGTATGATATGTATGGATAAAGATAAAGAAGAAAATTTTATTTCCTTTCAGCAGGTACTTCCATTTATGAGCAATATCAGCAAAATTTCTTTTATTTTTTTTCATAGGAAAAATTAGTTATTAAATCAAAGTTGCATGAAGGATGCAGCAAAGCAGTCACTTGGGTAACAACAAAGAATCAGCTTCCCAAATGAGAAATCTCCCTCTTGTGTCATAAAAAAGACATTCCTGTATTACCTTTGGGGAAGTGATGGCTGTTAAATCTTACATAATGTAACATAAGCCTCTGAAGTGCTGAGAAAGCCAATTCAGATGGAGCTAGAGTGCCAAGAATGAAAGGGGAACACTCAGCAATTGAAATTGCAAATTGCCTGATTGGAAAAAGGGGTTTCCAAACATCCTTTGAACTGAAGCCGCTTCTTGGCTGCTCTGTTACGCTCACTCCAGCACTTTGCATCCTTCTTTGAAAGGCAGAAGACTGGAGAGACGTAAGCAGCGCTAGCCCAGTTTCGCAGGCAGGGAAACCTTGGCCGAGAGTCACTTTCCGGCCAAGCCGAGCGTCTTTTCTCTCTGGGTCCTAACGGAGGCTGGGAGCAGCACCAAGATCTCCCGCGTGGGTCTTATAATGACATTTGTACTAACGACAGGAGCCCGCAGCCACAGCCCCTATGGCCCAGCCGGACTCCTCACGGCGTGGATGGAGCTGCCCAGGTCCCCGCAGCCCTGGCCTGACACTGGTGAGGGCCAGTCCCTGCTGGGGGGATGCTGGGCTGGTGGCACTTGAGTGAGACCTCCTCCGTGATGAGCTGCTGACACAAGCAGGGGCCCAGGGGCTGGATCCAGGGCTCCCACAGCCCATCGCTCCTCCTCGAGTGAGCTGGTGCTGCCAAAGGACTTTCTGGTGCCAAGGAGTAGGGTATTCTGGAGCTGGTGCTGGTAATTTGGGTGCTGCAGTGCTCCCAAGAGAGGGTTTTTACTCAAGGGATAATGCAGAACAAGGATTTGCCCTTATTTGCACGCTTACTTTGAAAGACAGAAGCTTTGTTTCCTTATACGCCATGTATTTGTATGAAAGGCTTCATTCCTCTTTCCCTGAGGTATAATTGGTTTGTTCTCAACAAGCAACAAAATAAAAAAGTTTATAGCATCTCTTCAGCATTCACTTGTTCAAAAGCAAACAACACCCCAGCACCTAAAATCAAGGGTGCATTTTTAAAAGCGAGGCAAGGCAGTAACTTCTACTTTCAATAGCCCAACAAGTTTTATGACGCTCTTTTACATGTCTCCAGAGTTTCAGGAGAGAAGAAAAAAAGTGCTCAGTCAAAAACAAAATATATTTTTATAGCGGCAAAACTTCTCCAACGAGAATGTACATCTTCTGCTAATCGGGGGAGCCTCCAGGAACACACCGTCATGTACCAGCACGAACAACACCCAGTGATGGGGATGGATGTCATACAATCTTTAAGAAGAAAAAGCATCTGACTCCCAGGGAGGCCGGGCTGGCTCTTTTCCCAGGTGGATTCTTGTTCCGACAGCGCCACAAACATGACAGACGTGCTTCTTTCCAATTGTTTGTATTTGTGGTTCATCTCTCTCGCTGGTGATGCTTCAGGAGAAATCTCTCTCTTTCCACCTCCTCTGTGAGGTTTGACGCTTTGCTGGTTGTCCATGTTCTCCAGCATGACCGTGCTGGGTACAGGTGCCCCGGGGCTGGTGCTGGTTCTCCCTGGACTGCCGGCAGAGCCGAGACCTTCCGCTTCCAGCCCTCGGTCCCGCAGGACCCCCAGGTGCCCCACAGCTCTTACGAGCTGCTCGCTCTTGTCTCTGACTCGTGTCACACGCTATGAGCGGACACCAGCAACCCAGACCCAGCCGCACGTACCTCTCCCAACGTGGGGTGATTTCTGCCGGCCCTCACCTTGGCGTTCTCTGCTGCTGCCTCACGTCCCACGCCTGTGCAGCTGATTTATTTCCCCCCAGCGCAGACCAGCAGGCAACTGAATATATTTTTTTTCTATATGGGCTCTGCTGAGACATATTCTTTTTTCTCTCATCTGCTGGTTTGCAAGGTTGTTGGGTTCACCGAGGCCGCTCGGGACCCCTCGGGCCCGAGGAACGGGAGGGACAGAGCCCTCCGTGCTCTGCTCACCGGCAAACCCAAGTCACCCGGTGTTGTGGCACCGGGAGAAGCCGCCGCGCCCGCCGCGGACACCGGGGGGAGCTGCAGCCCCGCGCACCGGGAGCGGCCCCGGCCCCGGCCCCGGCCCCGGCCGCTCCGCCGGCGCTCGCCCCGCTGCTTGGCAGCGTTTCATTTCCAAACGCGGTGTATTATTGACTTCTTCAAGCCCACGCAAGAGCGCGGGGGGTCACTGCGGGGACACGCGTGAATCCCCCCCGACGTAGCCGCTCCGCCCGTCTCTGTCTCTACCCGCTTTTTTCCCGGAAAGCCCGTGTTTTTCAGGGGCTGTGCCAGCTTACGGCCTCCCGCTCCCTGTCAGGCCCCCGTGTCCTGCATCTGCGGGATGTGGTGAGTTAAATCAGCTTTCGTTTTGTCCGGCTTCCTCCGTTTGTGGCTCTCCACAGTGCCCTTCCCCTGATGCCGGCCGCAGGCAGCGAGGGACCCTCCTGCAGACGGCAGGACCCCCTCTGCCAGCAGCCACCCTCCTCCCAGCCTTCCCGGAGCATCCCCCTCCTCTTACAGCTCTTCCAAGGGCTTCTCCCAGCACTGGCACTTCTCTGGTGGGGGTGGAAGTAAAGAAAAGCTTGTGAGCAGCAGCCTTGATACGAGCGCTACCATTTTTCATGTGTGTGATGAAAGGACTTCTGCCCTAAAACCATACTGCGAGGACAAAAGAAGAGACAACAGGTGAGACGCAGAGAGGCTGGAGAATCGCAGCATAAGGGAACGGGAGGCACAATTAGAGGTCTTGCCGTACCCTTGGCAGTGCCGCGGGGGCACTTTCCGCCCAGCACAGCTCAGGAGAGGTAACCCATGGGCTTTCTTTTCCCTTGGGATCTGAGACTGCTAGACCAGAGGCGCTGCGACAGTTCCTGTATTTATCAAGGCTGGGAAATAATGCTCAGACAGCCCCGTCTAGACAAAACCATCTTCTGAACACGCTAGGCAGCAGACTGCCGTGGGTAGAGGTGAGGTTTATTGCTGTCACTATGCGACGCGACCTTTTGCAGCGGATTCAGAAACTTCTACTTCAGAAGCTGCTGGTTTGATAGCAGTGCAGGGGCAGGCCACACCAGCCCAGAAAACGTTAAAAACCGTTTTCAGAACGGAGCGCCTTTGCAAGGCCGAGCAAACCCCGCAGGAAGGCCAGCGAGGGCACGATTCGCCACGTTCCCCACAGAAAGGGCTGGTTCTCGTTTCAGCTGGCTCAGCTGCTGGGTAAGCAGCTCCGACCGCGAAGAAACCTGCTGCCCTGCACAGTGCCAGCCGCCCGGCCGCGGCCCTGCTCCGGCCCGGGCACCCCTGGGCCGCGGCCCGTCCAGCCACGGCCTGCAGCACACCCGGGGCTCTTTCCTCGGCTGAATAAACCTGAACACGCAGAGCTTTGCTCAGCACCGCTGCTCAGCACCCGCTTCGGCCCTCGCTGCACCGCTCGGTGCTGGCGGAACGGCACCAGAGGAGTCGTGGCGCACGGGAAGGGATGAGCCCAGCGGAGCCACGCTGCCAACCAGCGCCCGGTAGAACGGGCCTTCACCGCGGGAACACACGCGTTACAGGACAGCCGGAGGGAAAACACCGAGATCCAGCCGGAGCCAAGTTCAGGCCTGGGCGTCGAGAGGGGAGTAGGCCCCGGAGGGGGTGAGAGCCCCGGGGACCTGTGACGGGCCCGGGCCCCGGGGACCTGTGACGGGCCCGGGAAGGGGTGAGAGCCCCGGGACCTGTGAAGTGGTGGTATGACTTGTTTACAGAGGCAATGATTATAAGATTATGTACTTTTCTATGAAATTTCTTGTGAGGGAGTCCA
>JAVSBS010019014.1:3450-66120 GCA_033124195.1 Coracias cyanogaster | reverse complement strand
TTTAAAAAAAAAAAGGCAACTTTTACATAGAGCAGTGTAAGTACTGCTAGTTACTTCTGAAACTTCTGTCCAGCCACTCTGAATTGAATTTGTTTATACTTAAAAGATTTTACCAGACTAAAGATGGGAGTCAAGGCAAGAATTTCATAGCTGCAAAAGAAAAAGGTCCACTACATTCACTATTTTATGGATTTCTTTGCTCTCCCAGAGGCATATGCCTAACTCAGGCTGTGAAAGCCAGCAGACTTTCTCAAATTAGAACAACATCAGAGTTTAGAAGTTTCGGCTTGTTTTGTCAAGCCCAAAGAACTGACTTCCCTTCATAGATGGAGTTCTCTATGTTACTAGCTAATTTTCAATCACACCTAAAGACTTGCCTCTTTGGCACTCAATTTTCATATCCTGTTTGGTTTTGGGTAGGGTTTTTTGGTGGCTTGTTTTTTTTGTTTATTGTTGGTTGCTTTTTTTCTTTAAGTGCTACAAGATGTTTGTAGGAAAGACACTCGGTAAATGGGAACGTCTTCAGAGGATATATTAGATACTTGCTGCATGCACACACTCTATGTAAAATGCACCCCATATGCTAATTCACATCCACATACTCACCGACACATCTATTGATAACATCAGCACAGACAAGCATTACTGCTAGGAAAAGTTACCAATCATACTATAAATATCTATTCCAATGCCTGGTTATTTCCCAGCTGTAAAATCCTTAATCCTGGATGGACTGGTGCTGGGGGAGGGGGGAGTGAGCAGGAGCAGGAGAGGGGAAAAAAGGGGGTTGGGAAGAGGAAATGATGGGGAAATGGAGTGCCTCTAAAGAAACCAGCTCCACACAGTCATAAACAAAGATAAAAGTGTTTAACTCAACACAGAGACAACTGTTTTGAGTGGGGGGAGAAAAAAAAAAGAAAGCATCCTGGCAAGAAACAAGTCCCTAGTGCTTCAATTTCTCCCCGGAGAATAACCATCGGATCCTGAGCTACTTCTTATGAGCACAATTTCCTCATTGTTAGCAGCTGTTCATTGGTTAGAGTTGCACAACTGGCCAGGTGCGTTGTGAAGGGAATGCAGGAGGAGAGGGGGTTGTCTTCCTCTAAACCATCAGATGGACTAATCATATTCTCCAATACAGCAGTAACTGGCCCATGTCCTAGGCTACATCTGAGTTTTACCGAATGTAAATAAATAGTGCAGGGAAAAGGACACCCACAGTCCTGGACAAAGTCAGAAGTCATCTTCAGGTATGTGGGGTTTTTCCTGGCCCTCTCTTCCCCAGAAGCTGGAGACTGCAGGATGATGATTTTTTTCCTCCTAGCCTCCTGCGAATTCCCAGAAAAGTGTCAGGGACTGGTCTAGTTCTTCACCAGGTGCTCTGGGGACAGGTAACTCGCTGGCTCACGATCAGGCCTGCCCTGTTTACATTATATACTGTGGATGCTGATATTAAAACGGAAAAATAGAGGTTATTCTGAAAGCTCTATGAATTGACTGCTATCAATTTCTACTGTCAACTTTTCCATGCACTACTTAAAAGAATTCTTGATGTGATGAGTATTTATTTTCAGTAGTTTTTCCATATCAATTCAAAAGCTACAATTATTTTTGCACTGCTGTTGTCACATACTATTAGCTGGATGATTCCACCATGACTTCACACAGAAGTAATCAATGGATTCAAGTTCAAACATGTCTATAGTAATAAGAACTACTGAAGTATTTCAACTCAAAAACCATTTCATCAACAATCTATAGCTCTTGATATCCAAAAAGTATCTTGTCCAAAAACTATCAGGCAAAAAAATGACTAGCACCCAAGAAAAGAATTAAAATGAGGATCCAGATATCAATGGTGTATGTAAACATGCACATCTTAAATCTAAAAACTTCACTATAATGACTGAAATTCTAAAGCAGGCCTCTTTTTTTTTTTATTTTTTTTTAAATTTGAAACTATCTGATTTTTAACACTACGACTACACTGAAATAGGAAAGATGTAAAAAACAAACTGAAACAGAAAACACTTTCAAGGAAGAGTCTGCAAAACAAATTATGTTTCCAAAGGCCTAGGATCTAACATATAAACCTTAATATTGATGAAACCAGAGCACAAAAAAAGTATTTTAACCCTTTCTTTGACACAGGACAATGTATTCTGCGGGATCATTTGCAGAAATAGTAATATGTCTATCAAAACTCAGTAAATGATATATTATTTGCACAGACACACTATTTCATACCTGGAACACCAAGGCCATGGATTCAGATGTTAAAGTTTATAATATGTTGAGATTGCGCATACACAGTTTTAGATTGAATTTATTGCTTTGATCACTATGGAAAATAGAGAAGCATAAATAAAGATACCTACAGACTATCATATAGTAATGGAAAGCAAAAGTTTGAAATAAAATCTGTCCTTATCACCATAAAAAGTTACCATATTTTCCTATTTCATCTCAATCAAGTGCAAAAATGGTATCTAAAGAATATTCAAACAAATTTTTATCAAAAACTGGAAAGTTGGAAATATTTTTTAACCTCTTATTCTGACTTTGTATGATTTTTATGACTTCAAATAATTTCCTCTTGCTGAATTTTCATCAGCTGAATTGTATTCTGATTGTTTTCCTATTTAAACTATACTTCTCCACTGCTTTAACGGAACGTTTCACGCTGCTCTCCTTATTTCAGAAATCCCAAACAATGCTGCACTTGTGATGGGAACAGATAAACAGCTGCTTACAGCTTACTCGTGTACAACGAGGAGTTTGTACTTTTAAGAAGTCACTAAATATCTGACAGCTATTCCCTTGAGAAGTACTAAAACTGAGTAGTTTGCTAATGTACTGCTTGACTCAAATTGGGCCAGATTTGTCACCAAGGACAACAGAATCAGAAGAAAGAGTTTGGCCCGTTGTCTTTAACATCATTTAAATGTTTGACTGAGGTCTTCCTATTTCAATACCTAAACGAGCACTTTAATTAAACATCTGAATTCATGTTTGTGTTGCCTAATTGGCTCTTCTGGATGAAGCAGACAAATCACAACACCTTTGTTAGTGGGTGCTAACAACCAGTTTACTTCCTTTATTTGCGTAAAATAATAAAATTTTAAAATTATACAATTCTTTTAAGTCCAATGATAAAAATTATTCAGCTTAACATTAGATTTGGCTCTAAAAATCTTGTACTTCAAGGTGTAAAGAATCTGATTTTCATTTTCCATTACCTTTACTGTACACTACACAGGCCTTAACATGGTTGATTTCACCTAGGTCCATCAAGCCTTTCCTTTCAGATCATGAAATGAGTAAAGATATTTATCTCAGCCTGATTTACTTCTCTCAGTGGCCAAGGTGACTATATCCACCTTCCTGGGACTGGATGGTGACTAAACACTGCCCTTAAGCTCTAGGTTTCTTTAGACGTCTTACAGTTGGTAGCTCTCCATTCCAGTAGGACTCTGGATCTTGATATTAGTGCTTTATTTTTCATAAATATTGCTGTCAAGTTCCACTCAGTCTGGGCTCCCAGGTGGCTATAGGAAAATATGGCAAGCGAGCAAAGACTATCAGCTTAGCAAAGGAATCTGCATTAACCATTGATACGTCTTATCAAGCGTATTCAGACCCTCAGATGACTAGAAGTAAGAAACAGTCCCAAACTTGCCTCTGCTTGTTCCCATTCAAGAATTTTTTGTTTCTCTGGATGGGCTCATCAGAGAAACCATTAAAGGAAGAAGTGCTAGATTGTACTGCTTTTTCGTAAAAGGCATCATCCAGAACTAATGCTTTAATCCAAATTAAAGCAAAATCTCCAGTACAAGCTTGATATGGAGCTGTCAGAGTCCAGCAAAGGATCACTACAACAATTAAGAGACTGGACTGTATCTCACATGGTAAGAAGCTGAAACTGTTTAGCCTGGAGGGCATTTTATCAACGAATATAAATACCTGAAGAGAGAGTGTAAAGAAGACACAGCCAGGCTCTGTTCAGCAGTGCCCAGTGACAGGACAAGGGGAAACGGGCACAAACAGGAGGTGCTGCCTGAGCATTAGGAAAAAAATAATCACTGTGAGGGTGACTGAGTGTGGAACCTGCCACCTTGGATGGAGATATTAAAAACCCAGCTGGACATTCCCCTGGGAAACTGGCTCTAGGTGACCCTGCTTGTGCATGGGGGTTGGATCAGATGACCTCAAGAGGTGCCTTCCAACCTCAATCCTTCTGCGATTCTGTAACAAAACTCAAGGTAAGGCTCTCAAATGGAGGTCACAACAAAAAACGAAATAATGGAATTCAAAAAACAAGTGAAGTTCATATTTTTGATACAATCTTTGTTGCGGCACAGATTTCTTAATGCTAGTGTCATATAGAGTCTCTTTTTGAGGTTTCCTTAAGAATTCCTTTCTAATTGTCTACGAACAGGAGTGAATGAAGTGGAGAATTGTACTAGCGCTATTTCCCTTTTAGATCATCAGATAAAATATAGCTTATATCCAAAATATTTTTAAATCACAGTCTCAGTGGCTGTTCTGTTATCTGCAATGAGCATGGCTTTAATAATAATACATTAGTGTATGCTCCATCCTGCATACGAATGTTATAGAATTTTAATAAAGTTCCAATTTTTCCCCCAATTTAAATAAAATACAATCTTCATCCTGCACTTCCCATGGTGTTTCCAATGAAAACAAGCTGTGACACCACAATATTACATTATTCTCTAAGTGGAGTACAAATGCAAGCAAGGCCAAAGCTGAATGTGAGAAAGGAAACACTGGCCAGTTATTGCCTTGGTCCTGAATATATTATAAATGGAGGATCCTTGAAATATCCTTTTAAAGTCTGAACAGGTTCAACAACATTTAAACTGTACTAGTGGAATCTTTAAAACAGGATGTTATACTTAAGGTATAATGTAATGTGTTTGTCTTTCATGGAGCAATTAATCACTGGACGGAGGAGTTAAGACCCAATCAAAACGGAAAGGTGTTTATTGCTGCAGCTGGTCATTAAATTATTTCTATAAAGCTTAAACACTGGGTTTTATTGTTTTTATTACAGATCCGCTCCTATAAAAAAAAAATACATTTAAACTTCCCTTTTTAGATTTTGTGGTTTAGTTTCTTGTGCTTCTGTTAAGCAAACATTTCTAGTGAAACACGACTATGCTTCCCCACCCAAGAAAGGGCACGCTACTCTGTTATCAGTGGAATTACCACTGACAAGAGGAACCAGGACTACAGAAAAACATCTCACCTTGAATTATAAGACACAAACCTTGCCTCTATGGAGGAAAATATGAACGACGGCAGTAACACAAAATAAGGATGATGTAACATTACTTTTCCTTGGGTGGGAATTCCTTTCATTCAAGACAGGTAGTTGATTTTTTAAAAAGTATTTCTTGGTATATGGAGGAACTTAAGATTTTCAATACTCTGAAGATACTGAGTTGTACATGCAATCAATCCTTTTAACACAGCATTTATCATTCTGGATGGACGCCGTGGCTGGTAGGGAAGGAATGAAATAAACTGCTACATTTAACCCTTCAAATAACAATACTAAAGGAAACGTCACTGGGAAAATATCCAAGGGACACCCATCCTCTGTACTGCATATCAAAGGATTTGTTGTCTTGTTTGCTTCAACAGGGATTTTGTAGCAGATGCAGGTGCTTTGTGGAATTACAGGTTTATACCAAGATGTCAAGTGGAAGTTCATGTCTTTGGACTGAAGCAAAACCGAAAGACTTGCCCAAGAGAAAATCCGAATCCCAGATTTCATCACCTTTGGAGTGATTGCCATGCTGAATGTCATAGCATTGCCACACTATGGCAAATAAAGCCATAGCATGAGTTTGGATGAAATCTTAGAGAAGGCGACCTGTAACTAGAATGTTTTCTAAAGAAAATGAATGAGCTACAAAGGGCACACTGAACTAATATTTTTTAAAAACACAGAATGAATACAAATTGTATTGATAAAACTTACTAACTGCTTTTAATAGCAGAGCTGACGCTTGCTGGCAATTGGGTGCTGACAAAATTACCTTTTGCAGAACGAGTCAGAAATAATGAGGCAAAAGCTCGCACCCTCCTCCTGGAGCTGGAGCAAAGCACGGAATTTCAAGATATTGTGCAAGGATTTTGCTAGCCCAAAAGCTTACAGTTTAACTATGTGACTGCAAACAAATCAACAGCAGAACATGTACATGTTCTCTAAGAAGCAGTAAATACTATCAAGATTTATACAAGATCCTTTTCATGTCCTACATGCTTCCACTTACGACAACAATCAAGAGGAATGAATTCCTGAAAAATTCATTTGTAAATGACTTAAATGGTTTTACTAGAGTATAAAACCCTTAGTTTCTTTCCTTGAAATCTGAATGTAATTTGTTCACATTGCCACAGCTAGAATTTAGAAAAATGATCCTTCAGTATAAACCCTGTAGAAATAGCTTTTTAACTTTGATTCATAAACAGTTTTTAAGGGTACGAAACACACCCACATAAATCAGAATGTACCAACTAGTAGAGTTAATAAGCTGAGATTTTGGGGGGGAAAAAAAAAAATAAAAAAAAATTGCCAGGCCATCAAATTTCAGGCTGGAAATGGATAGTAATGTAGCATCAGGAAAAGAGAAATCGACAAACTCTCTTCTGTGTTGCAAAAAGCATGACTTTAACCTTTTGGAAACATTCTTTGCAGTATGAGGAGAAAGTTATATATTGGCCATTGTATTGCTTATGGGAAAAATAGAGTGGATTAAGCCACACCTGGCTGAAGAGGGAAAAATTGTATTTGAAATGTCTGCAGAGCTCATTAGTACCTTGATACCAAATGATTCAAAGCTATCTTTGGCTTTAGCTCAAGCTGTTGTCCTAAGCGTGGCAACACAGTAACGATTCAAAAAGTTCCACAGATGTATACTATAAAACAATAGTTTGTCATTAATTACCCAAGTAAAAACTTGCTAAATGAGCTCTTAGATACCAGTGCATTTTGGAAAATGAAAAAGAAACAGACTGTTAAAACCAGATGGGAAATAGACTATAGTGGCCATTCATTGCCTTTACATTTGCAACCAAGAGCGAGTATTACCAGGTTCATTTGTAGATGGAATTCTATGCTTTTATCACTGCATTCATTTTACTCGAAGTTCTTTGTAATCCCATGAGCATTCAGTCAATTAAAAAAAAAATAAAAGAAAAAAAGAAAGCATAAAACTTAGACTAGGTAAAGCCTCCCAAGCTGAGTCAAGTCAAGCATAACTTCAGCCAAGACTTTGGTCAGCTTTATAAGAGAGCAACGGGTCGATAATTGATGCCTATGATCAATACATACAAACCTACACAGCTGCTTGAACTTCTACACCCTGTAAAAGGTAACGATCAAAGCTTTATGATACTCATCAGTAGCACTGCTTTCTTCCTCATCTCCTCCTTGTGAGAATTGCAATCAAAGTTGGAGCTTTTGTGGCCCATAGTTCAACTCAGGGTAATGTTTGTGTTCAACTCAGGGTAATGCTCTGCTCAGCCTAGGAGTCCATCAAATGAAAAATACAGATGAACACAACATGTGATTGCCACAGACCTGGAAACTGAAAATTTTACAACCCAAGACTTTCAATTATACCACAAAAGCCCGTGGCTGACATACAGGACAGCTCTTTGGCCTCTCAGATAAGCTACAGGAACAAGGCAGGTCAGAGGAATTATGCCCTAAGTCTTTTAAGCTGACTTACTTTCTGATAACCTCTTCACTGCATTCTCTATTTTGAAAAGTCCACAGACTACTTTAAAACCACCTTTTCTACTTTAATCACACTGACTGTACCTCTACCTTTAACAGACAGAATTTTAAAACAAAACATGAACACAGAATTGACTAGATTTTTTTTAATTACCTCTAGAATTGTATTTTGAGACAGAAAATTGCTGTTAAGTTCCCCTTGTACCATTAATTTCATTTAAATGTAAATGATTTCTGTATTTTCATAAATTTATTCCTACACTGGAGAAGAACAGACCTTGAACCTATCTAAGTCTACAGTGTTCTAAAGGTAAGCTATGCAATATACTGGTGGGAAGAAAGTTAGCATGTGTCTAAGCCTATTCTCCTACATCTCTGAGGTCTTCCATAGACAGTTTTAGCCCATTTGGCTTCCCAAAATCATACTCTTCCTCAAGGAAAGACTCTTCTACAGTGAGAAAATACTGCCTCAACAAATTTACTTAAATCATTGGATTAATACTGAAGAGACATTAGCTAACCAAGGTCTGACAACAGCTGCTAAAGCTAGGAAGAGTATGTGGGGTATTTGCCCAAAGTCACGTTGGGGACACTGAAGAGGGTCTTGACTTGATGCTCTTGATATATCGATGTTCTTGATATATCGATGTTCTTAAGACATTATCATTAAATACCATTCTCAGCTTTTTCTGTTTGAATCTGTGTTGCAGTTTTGGGGATGATGGGGCATAACGTAAAGGAAATACTGCCATTTCCTTCAATATAGGACCTAAACCCAACAACTCTTATCTGTAGATTTTCTTCTTTCTAGAAAAGAGAGTTTCATGGGAAAATGCAAACATACATATTCTTTGGTTCAATAAATGCAATTGCACAATTTTTGTGTTTTCCCCATGAAAAAATGAGTTAATACTAAGACATTTCATCCAGATTTACTCCTGGGAAGCCACATATTTAACAAAGATAGTAAGTTGGCCAAGCTAAGGTCTTGTGTAATACTAAACAGGCTTAATTAACCAATTTCTGCCAAAACAAATGTTGAATGCTTTCTTCTCCACCTCATTGCGGTTTATCCTTGTAGACTCTGGCCGTTCTCATGGATATAGCCAGAACTACCGTACTGGCCCAAATATAAGGTGACTTTAAATATAAGGCCACCCTCATTTTTCAAAGGATACATGGAAAAATTAGCAAAATTTATTAAAAAAAAAAAACAAACCAAAACCAAAAAACCTCCTGGCACTTCTTAGAACTTCTTCTCCAGCCCCAGCCTCCAAAGCCCTTCCAACTCATGGTCAGCGAGCCAGGCCTGCTGCTGGCTGTCAGGACAGCTCTTAATTCAATGGCTTTTTAAGCACAGGGCCTGGACTGACCACACCAGTTGTGCACGTCCACATCTGGACTGGACTTTGGCAGAGCAAGTGGGTGGGGAAGGAGGACAGATGGACAACTTTCCTGCAAGCCTTCCAAGCAACATGGGAGGCTACCAACATCTACCCTTCTTCAAAACCCTGAACTAAGTGGGTTTGGGCTGCTGCCTGCCCTAGCCCTGCCCCCTGCATCAGTCAGGCTGGTGGCTTCAGACGGCCCATCACTTCAAAGGGGTTTTAGAGGAGGCCACACAGTAAACCCATGCCTTATAAATACAGGAGTAAGTTGCTGTGGGGCCTTTTACCTTATGTTTTGCCTTTCAACCAAGCTTCATAGAAATGTAACAGAGTACTACTAACGTAATATTTCTATATTTTGCAAAGCAACTTAGGAAACACTTCTCCTTCTTTTATTTCCCCCCCAACCCATCTCCAGCAAAATCTCTAAGCATCTAAGCAAGCACAGGTTTGTGTCAGTCCATCAATCTGTACCTTACAGATTCAAATTTTTAATCCTTGGAGTTAAGCCTATGATAATTCTTCCATTAGTTGCAGACTTATTGCTTCTCTCATTTCCCTTCAGAGGCTTGACTGTTGCTTCAACTTTCATAAAGGCCATGATTGTATCATAGCTGAGGAAATATGGGAACAATTCTGCACTTCCTACCAAAGGTAATAGCTACTGAGACCAACAGACATGCACAGTGTAAGAAGCCTGCAAGATTAAAGCCTCCAACTTTAGAAATAACAGAAAGACAGGACGTGGATAGGCATGTATTTACCAAAACATAGCAAAACCTCCTCGTACAGCAATATTTACCTCCTTATTGCAAGCACCAACTAAACTGTGACGATGAACTCAAGAGGTTAGATGTGATCCTTCACACTCTCACAGTTCACTGCCTGGCTCCCAGGTTTCTTTCTGGTTATTGGTACTCTGCTTCATCAGGATAATTAGCAGGAAATAGTAAAGTAGCTGCTAATTCTTTTCAAAAGTAAACCTAGCGTCACTTCCTACAACCAAAATTTGCTGGGACACACACAGTCAGAAGCAAGAGAACTTCACCTTTGGGGTATAAAAATCAGCTGATCTCTGAGTGGTATCCGTGATTCAGAGGAAGCAATTCATTTTTTAGATAATGCTATTTGCAGATAAAGGGGAAACGGCTTTTGGCAAAAAAAGGACAAAGACTGTTTGTTCATGACCTTCCATAAAGATTCTGATCATGCCAAAGCCATTTCCCTTTACAGACAGGTGGGCTAACGCCTGGCAAACAGCAGGAGGGGAAAACATTGTAGTCATGGTGTATGAATAATGTCAGTGATGTCTCCGATAGTATCACTGAAATTTAATGGCTACAGTGTGGCCCGGAAATGAGCCATAATGAACAGCGCTGAATCATTTCATCTTGAAATACAGCAAGAACAAAGTCCAATAATTATCCACAGCAGCTTAAATTGAGAAAACCACAAGCGGATTTGCCATTCAAAAGGCAGGGAAAAGGCTAAGAAAAGTTGCAGCCAAACGCTGGAAGAGTTAATTTAGGTCTCTGAATGTCAGACTCCTGCTTTCTAAGCACGGGCTCAGAGGTTTCTGATTCAAGTAGAGGGCAGAAAAGCCAACATGCTTTTATCAGACATGAGTGTTTATAGAAGCAATAGAAAACAGGATTTTGTTAAATGTATATATTACACCAGATCAAACTCTAAATTGAAACATCTGTGTCCAAGTTAATCTCAGATACAGCAAGGAGATTATTTGAATTGTGTGTTTCCTTTTGTGACCTTTTTAGATGTGGCTTTGTTTGAAAGGGGGAAGGGGTAGTTTTCTTAAGTTTCTATTCCTAAGCAACAATGCCAATAGTCCAATATAACAGCAATATTTTTTAAAATCACCCAGCTGAATAGCAAAAAACCTTTAGTAATTTCCCAGTATTGTTATACAGGGAGCTCTAAAAAATAAATTATAGTCATATAAATAGAGGCATGTAGTTTTAAGCACGCTACAAGCCATTCATGACATAAGCATTCAATTAAAACTGCTTTTATGAGCAATAATCACATTCTGAAAAGGCAAACATGGATGGTTTGCGGATATAGCCATAATGCCTGCAAAATTAACTTTAAAAAAAACAGGTAAACATAGTTCAGTCTCTATGCTACTTAAATAAAAGATTTTAAAAGTCTTTTGTTCCTGCCTCCAGGACACACGGGACAGGAAGAAGAATTAAGGATTTTTTTATTATTATTATTTGAAAAATATGGTAATTATTTGCCTTTACGCAGCCATATTATCATAAATCAATCTTAGTTTAACTGAAACAATGATTTCAATATACAAATTTCACTTAAGGAAGTAACAGAACAGCTGTAGCTTCCAATAGTATAAAACTGGCAGCAGTGTAGCAGTTTGAAGAAGGCAGAAACTTTTGCTTTATAGGCTGCTTTGCATTTACTGTTGAGCTGCAAGTCGCTTAAGATAAAATTTTGCAGTAGCCATCTCTCCTCTAGAAGCATGTATTTTTTTTGAGACTCACTCTTAAACCCACAGAAACCACTTATACCTCACTGGCACAATATTTAGCCAACAAGTAGCCAGCCAAGTTTGTAGGGAATACCTCTTCCCCATTCACCCGACTCTCCTGTTTAATCCCTCTAGTCTCTGTTTTGAACGCTACTTCTTCCCCAGCCCCTAACCTACTGCCAATCATGCAAACTCTGGTTATCTATCGTCATTTGTCAGAAATACAACTAGGTCAGGGCTGAAAAGGGTTCGTATAAAGCAAAGCAGGGTATCAATATTTTATGAGATGGACAGGAAGGGATGATATTTGGTATTTCAGAAAAGATCTTTTCTGGACCACAATATAAACATATTTACTATATATATACACACACACACACACACAGAGTACACAATATAAACCAGAAATAAGTCCTCTGAAATTCAGCTGCTTAAAACAACCATGAAGGGTCATCTCCTCTCCTATTAAAAGGCATTTTCTAGTTTTCCACATCATACACTCCATGAGCTGTGGTGTCACACCTGTCAGCAAAGTGACATTTGTACGACTGTGCCATCAAATACAGCTACTGAGCCCACGGACTGTTAGTGCTACATACCATAAAACGGTGACTAGATTTTATTTTATCCTTAACTCTACTTCATTAATTCTTCACCACTGACAGGGCAACAGATACAGAAACATAGTTTAAGGCACAAAAAAGCATAAACAGATAAAGTGGAACTTTAATGTTGACCTGAAGAAAGCAGGACAGAATTATACCCCATCTCCTTTCACTGATCAGCTGTTGACTTGTGTGGGAGAGGTGATACAGAGACCATCAGGGCTATTTGAAAGGATGCTTTGCTTCTAACACCTGAGGGAATGCAGCATTAGAAACCATATTCTCTGATAGATGAGGGTTTGGGTTTTTTTAATTCTCAGACTTCAGGGGGAAATTTTTAAATTTTCAAATGCTTGGAAAATTTCCTTGGTGGGAAAGTTTACAAACTTCTGGCTGAAGTTTCTCACATTGATCGTGCTTTTCATTAGAAAAATTAAAAATTGATCAAAACTGTACGGTCTTCACTGACAAAAATAGTCTCAATCAAAACTTAAAAGCAGACTCCCTATCTGAATTAGATGCACCTTCACCCTTTCAAAATGACAGCCTTAAATCTATTGGTCTCAGTTCCTTTATCTCGCAGTCTGTTACAAAGTAAACAAGTGCCTTGGCATGACTTATGTCAAATGAAGCTCCATGGCCACAAATACTTGGAAAATCTTCCATTTTTAAGGAAAAGTTGTTGTATTATTTAGCTTCACCCTCCCATTTTGTGTTGAAGAAAGTATCGCCCTCACATCACAGGAACATAGGAGGAGGGAGAGAAGTGTGATCATCCAAATTTACTATACTGAAAACCAACCGTTCAGAATCTTATACTAGCACTGAACTGAAAAGATTCTGACCATAGCTGAAAGACCAGCAGGGCAATGAAAATTCCAGGGAAACAAACAGCTCCACTTGCAAAAAGACCTCTCACACAGTAGTTAATTACGGCATAGTCTAACATATCTCCCCTAAACACGTATATAATATGAACTGGAAGTGAACAAGAGCATCGGCACCTATATAGACTTCTTGCATGAAGCAGCATTCTGCACTATTTGGCCTGGAACTAATGGGGACAGAAGTCACAGGGAATTAGAGTTACAACCTGAGGTTTGCAAGACAGTCAGTGGAAGCTAAATAGACACTGCAGAACTAAACACTCTAGACCTTTTCACCACTTTCCAATAGATATGAAAACAAACTTCTTCGACCTTACCTCCCCAAGATACACGTAAAGCAAGATAAACACATCCAAAAGCAAAAATATGAAATTGGACATTATTCTTAAGGTACCAATCTCTTCCTCAACAGAAGATAAGATAAAGAACAAAAAACATGTGGCAGATGTTAGTCACTTTGCTTAATGTTGTACTGGAAGGTTCTCGGTTAAGAAAAAAGGAGGTAGGAGATTCTGCACACAGTAGAAAAAAAGAAATAAAAGCCTGCCAGGATGCTTAGAGTCCAGCGGCCAACAAAGATACCAGCATTCTTCAAAGCCATTTCCAAAGTGTGGAAAAAAAGTTCTCTCACATTTTAAGAAATATTCATAGTATATTTTTTGTGACTGATGTGCTTTTCTTCTGAATTCAAGAAAAATAAAATGGCTAATGGACTGCTAAAATGTTTCAGTTCCAAGTCTGTAGTCATCTATTCTGAAGACTATATATTATAACTAATTTATCAGGATTTGCAGTTTTTACATAGCAGCCTTGGGGCTTTAACAAAAGCTTATTATTTATGTGCACAGAGTTCAGACAGTAAAGTTGGAGCTTTTCTGAGGCCTGGGATCACTTTTAAACATTTTTTTCTCATCTTCTGTTAACAGTGGTAGTCTATATCCATCAATCCATCTTTCCCAGTCAGTTTTAAAACCTCAACTTGAAAAATAATTGGCTTCTTGATTTGTCACACAGTTCTTCCACATACAGAGGAAAATCTTATGCAATACAAAATCATTGGAAATTATTAGAAGAATGAGGTTTCCTTTCCTTAAATAAATAATCAAGCACAAAGACAATAAAACTACTGGGGATACCTCTGGTCCCCCACCATTTGCCTTGAGTCCTGAAATAAAGGAAATGTCATATCACCCTGACAGCGTATCAGATGTTTCACAGTGATCCATCCTGTTGTTTTCTTACCCTGCACCTCACCTCTACTCTTTCAGCACTTCAGAGTACACACAGTCTTGTGACATGTAGATGACCAGATGTCCTTCACTGACATAGATGAAGCTTTCACCTCATTCACTTGGTCCCTACCAGTTGACAGTGCCATTGAAACACAAGTCAAGCCCAAAAGTGGCATAACTTTCTGTGGTCAGATCTACACCGTGACAAGGAAATATGAAATGAAAATCTGTCCTGAACAAAGATGTAGTAGCATGGTATGCTAATAAAGATTTAGGGCTTGAGAAAAAAGGTCAGTAACAGGGGAAAATGCAATTATTGAATAGTAGCTCCCTCTGCAGATATGCCTACTTCAAACAGTGCATCTTTATATTGTTTCACTTAGTCCGTTTCAAAGGGAAACCACAAAATGGCAGCCTTTGAGACTAAAAGCATCCACATGGCACGTTAGGACGAAACACTTATGAAGCTTTACTGTCACTTCTTTTGCCAGCGGCTCTCTCGTTAGGAAAAAAAAGTTCAGCTTTTTCAGTCAAAGCAGTTTTAGTCTCTAATTAACCTCAACAGGCTCAGATCACTCTGGGGTTCACAGTGGCTAAAAGCAAAAGAAATGGCTCGATCAGGCTACATGCATTTTCTAGAATAACACAGCCGTGAAAGCACAGGCAATGCCGGCTGAAGAAGGAACAAAACAAAGCATCGAGAACACCCAGTTCATTCCTTCGGTAGTATCTGTTGAGACACAGAAAGGGTGGAAAGTACAAAGGCTGTATTTTCCTGCTCAGTGCACGGGGTGAACACAACAGCACGTATTCAACCTATCCTCCCTCTATTGTAGGGCAGTTTGCATTCCCCTGCTGCCATAATTTGCTCCAGCTCCAAGCTGCGTTGCAAACAAACTAGACTCCTGATTGGAAAGGAAGAAAACGGAAGGCAAAAATTCTCAGTCAAATCTTGATTTGAACTGTTTCTGGAATTTCAGAACATGTAATCATCCCCACTCCCCTTCAAAATCAACGTGCATTTCCTGGTTCTAAATAAAACAAGAAAGAGAATTCCAAGAATACTGTACAAATGGTTGCTACAGTGCAATCAAAATACGAAAAGGTCAGAAACTTTACAAGAAAGTATGTTATGAAATTTCCAGCATGGTTTTGCAAACTTTGTAGAGTCCAAATATTTTGGAAAACAATCCAAACTTCTAATAATAATAAAGCAATAATACTTAACATTTACCCTTTGGAGTTCAGTAAGTACACTAGAGTATTCTAGAGAATATTAAGGAAGAAGGAACCTGTTCGTTCCCAGCTTTCACCTCGAGAACTAATCACATTAAATGAAATTTTAGCAGGAATTTTTTTAAGGGCTATTTCTGGGTTTCTTCACGTGAATCTACACATAAACACAGTTTAGAGACTGCTTGCCAGAGCTTGGATTATTCTGCACGTGCCTGGTTCTGTGATCTGATCTGAGTTGAACACAGTTTTGTGCGCATTGGTTTACAGACTTGTATCATCACGGCATTTTCCAAATTTAGGATATCCACACAGCCAACCTACACAGCACACAAGAGTGAAGGAAACTACCAATCAGAAAGCCCCCAGTGCATCGTGCACACCCTTAACATCCACATTCGGTACAGTGATCTGCACGTGCTTTCTCTCAGCCCTAGCTCTGTGTCATGTAAGCAACTCCCGTGAGAGTTACAATCCTGGTATCAGGATCAGGACGTTGGAAGTGAGTCTGTGACCCAACTACCTTCACTACATGCAGTCAAAAAACCACACACTCTCCTTTGGTGACTTCAAAGCTCTGCAAGAGGGTGGAGAACACATGGCCACCTCAGACATACTCTGCGTCTTCCACAACATAGTGGCTTTTTACCCAGTTAGATTGCTTTGACAGAGAGGCACAAATGACTGTGCTTTACTGGGGCTTGCACAGTGTGAAAGAGTTCTATGACATGCAGATCAAACGCTGAGCAGGCACAGGCACAACTACAGGTTACCATGGTGGAAGGAGAGAGGAGGATTATACAGTATTCCATACAGGGAGGGGGTACCAGGAATGGAAAGAAAGAAATCATGTTTCATTACAAGTATGTTGTTCAGGTTAGCCAAACTCTACCTTCTTCATTCAACCAATTCCTTGTTGGACATTGTCTCATAAAATAAAGCACTCCTCCTTTACATTTGTCTATTTATGATACAAATGAGGATAGCTGGAGCTTTGGAGGAAAGAAAAAAAAAATTGAAAAAAGGAAAGAAATCTTAACCAAAATGTGACCTTAGCAGATGTAATCCAATCCGATTTCCACTACATTAGCCTACGGATGCTTATGCAACTGCATAGCACAGCAACTGAGAGACAAAACAATGGAAGTTTTAAAGCTTTATTTATTGCTCGTTCTCAAAACATTCAATCGCCATCATGCTTCAACTGCCAAATCTAAATTAGAGAGTCTAAAAAAAAGTACTCTTCAGGGGAACATTAGAGCTCTATAGAGAGGTGTGAGCTCAAGGAGATGGAGCATCTGGCTAGAGACCAACTTGCCTATAAGTCCAGACCAAGCAGACCCATATGGATAGCTTTTAGAAAATCGTAAGTGGTAACAAGTAGAAAAATTCCCTCCCTTCCATGTTCAGCCTCCTTTTTTGGCATTAGCAATTAAACTGTACTTACTGCGATGAGCAGATTACAGAAACTTCCATCACAATCTAAACAATTTTCATATAATCTAATCAATTCCTTATTTATTCATGTTTACCCACAATTTTCTTCCTTTCAGTTGGATTGCTATGCAATATTATAAAGCATAACAGAAGTTCTTTTGCTACCAATTACAGTGCACCAGAGCGGTGTATTAATCTCCTTTCAAAAGCACGAGGAAAATGCATCAACCGTCAGCCTGAAGGTTTAAACCATATTAGAATTAGTAAAGGGTCAAAAAGATTACCACTGACGTTTTCTTATGTCCTACATCTAGAGGCTGCTAAAAGTATTTAATCATTTCCACTTTTGCTAACATACGAATTCTATACAATGTTTGGCAACTGAGTTATGAATCTATGCTAGCAATCAATAATACGTTTCAATTCATCTCTCAGATTTGGCACAGGTCACACATTTACAATTTCCACGGCTTCTTTCCTTTCATTTTCTTACTCAGTATGCAACGGTGTACCGCTTCCTTCCTATGGTATTATCCACCCAGAGAACACATGCAGGACATTACTCAAATTGTTAATACCAGTATCTCACAGAGTACCCTCCAGAAGTCAGGATTTATCAATATTTCTATTGTAGAGGAAATCACCCATTTACTTTGGTTGTATATTTTCTTTTTTCTCATCTAAAGTTAACATAGGAAATAAATTTGGGAACCAGATTATTTAAGTTCATTGCCTGCTCTCTGATCTATCCTGCTTTTGCATAAAAAGTAATAATTTTCATAGTTTTAAAAACATGTGTGCTTCATGAAAATGAAAAAAAAAGAGTAATAAAGAGAATGAGACAGAGATAGCTGTTCCCTAAAAAAACAAAAATCCACCAACCAACATCCTCTCCAGTGAATTTAACAGAGGCCTTAACATCAAGAAATTCCTTTTATCTTCTCTGCCACAAATCTTGTATGTAATATTAAGTATTATATATACACACAAATAAATACGTAAGTATAAGTTCTGAAAACATAACAGAGTTATGACGTACTGTACCTATTTTATAATGAGAAAACGATTTTAAGTTGTTTATATCTTCATAAAGAATAATACTGTTACGTTCCAATTGCTCATGAATGGTAGTTAACACACAGAAAAATGACAGTGGAGACTAAGAAGCTTTTATCAACGCTACTGTGTTAATGATATGAGCTACCCCTAGAATCATGCCTAGCACTTACCTTACAATTCCTCCCACCACAAAACATAAAAAACTATAAACTGCCACATCTTCAGTTAGCATTTTATCATAAATTAACTTTAGTATGTCCTTTCTTATGTTGTCCAACACACCTTTTTACCTTTTGGGGTGCACTGTGAAGGAATTTTCCTAATGCCAAACAGTACCTCACCCTCAGAACCAAATTAGAACCCACAATATTCCCAGACGGATTTATGCTTAATCCATCAGATACCACAGTCCTCTAAATAGCACACAGTAATAATCTGTCTGTATTATTAAGATGGAAAACAAATACAGCAATCAAACCCCTGAAGAAAAGAAAAAAAAAAATGCAATAGGCTGGAGAAGAAGAGGGAGCAGGAGGCAAGCCCTGTGGAAACTAGACTATGATGCAGAATGAGGTACAGTCTCCTGCCCTCTCCCTAAAAGAGTGTTACTGATAAAAACATTGCACAGACAGACAGACGTACGTATTAGGAGAAAGCTCCAGTTATCATTTATGTGCTTAAAACTCTTTAACCGTGCAGGCAAAAGGACAGAAACAAAACATTGGAACAAACGGGGCAACCCCCATGACACATCCTGATCGCGATGGATGAACAATGAACTGAATACTTCCAGCTGGACAGGAGCGTCATCTCAGCACTATGTGATCTATTAGCCAAAGCCCAAGCACAGGTTTCTCGTTTCAGTCCAGCCTTAGACAGTCAAGTCAACTCTTTGAGAAACTGCTTTTCATAGGAAAGTAGATTTTAAAGTCTTAATTCAAATACAGTAAGAGAATAAAATAAAATGTAAAAGAAAGCTCCAAATCAGTCACTGCCTGACAAAGTTGTCATAACACGCTCTCGCTCTTCATTTCCTTCATGACATGAACTGAGAACACAGAATTCTCTGCTGAATAAGTTTTGATTCACTTGCATACTGGTTGCACTTTCTTTATCCAACAGAAAGGTATACTATAAAGTTGAGTGAGGCTTGGGTATTTTTATTCCCCAACCACTCTTTCTGCCAGTTTTCTCATACTCTCTTGTTTTGCTTCAAGCTTCAGATGCAAAAGTACTGGAAAATAAACCCTAAAACCCAAATTGAAAACACCACATTTTACTACATGAACAATCAAACTTGGGATAGTTGGCAAGATTTCAGCTCACAGCAGTTTGACCTTGATGGTTTAAAAACTGACCAGTTTGCAGACAAAAAAAACCACAACAAAAAATCAAAACATAACACCCAAACCATTAAAAAAGAAAAAAAAATACCAGTTTTAAGTAATATTCCACTATAACAAAGGAGATCCCATTTCTTGTCCCGCCAATCACATGTTGGACGTAAAGCCAGTCCAGTGTCCCAGTGCTTCCATTTCCTGCTAAGTTACACAGGGACAGTGACACCTCTTTAGCACAGATCTTTGAGATGTACCAATTAAAAAGTGCTAGGGAACAGATAAATGAAATTATAGAGATTATTATTTTAAAGTATATGCTTATATCAAACAGGCATCAAAGCACTAAAATGGGGAATCATGAACATTTGATAACAGAAAAGAGTAGTACATTACGTACTTTCAACTTTGTCTTTGGAATTGCTCATTTTTTTCATTACTTTGCAATACTGTACGGCTTCTAAGTATGACTTTGTATTAGAAGTTTTGGAAATCTGGGGGTTTTTAAGTTCACAATCATGACCAGAAAAAAGGTGTTCTTAAATTTCAGCTTGATACCACTGCAGTATGAAGTAATTTTCCATTCTTTCTGTGACATTCCCTTGTGTATACCATTCTAGATACAAAGTCACAGATCTCATGACTGCTTTTTGAAAAATGATGGCCTTCCTAAGTTCTCCGTGTTGGGAGGTTATACAAATTGCATAGCTAGTATTTTGGGGAAAAGAAGAAGGAAAAAAAAGAGACTGCACACTGACAGATTGAAATCTTTTCAAGTGAGGAGTTATTGCCCATCAGATGCTCCTCAATTAGTCTCCTTACGTGCTCTTGGCCACAGTAAATATGATGCAGACTTGTGTCAGTGAGTAAGGCACATTACCTCACCTTTTCCACGCACTCAAAAAAGAAAATTTCAGCACATGGACTTGGGTTAAAACAGAGGACAATCCGTGTCAGAGTCCTCAGAGGGTACCACCTACCGATGTGCGCTCACCACCACCTGGGGCTGCTGCACTTCCCATGTAGTAAATGTTATCCAATGGCACTAATCAACATCAAAGTTCTCCCTCAAACTTTGCTGCTCTTCAATAAGTGTAATTTGAATATCAACCGGGAAAAGAAAATTGAAATATTGGTTATTGTCTGCATATCAAAAGCAGAAAATGAAATATGGAGGCAATTGCATTTTTTTGCCACTGTGGGTAAGTGTCCTACTACAAGAATACTTGACTTGTAGCAGGTATTTACGCAGCAAAACATTTGTCTCCTCCACAGACTACTTAAACCTGCATCTCCTAAACTTCAAGAACAAATCTATACAAAGAGGTATTTCTACCATGAATCTAGGGCTGATAACAGTTCACATCTCCTCCTGTATACCTCAATTTCTTGCTAATTCTTTTCTCCAGTTTGCCCAGAGATAGATAACTGTAACCTAGGACAGATACTCTCCTATGAGACACTAGTGGCGGCCTGCAGCCACGAAGGAGAACATGCATGGCTTCCACACTAAATTTTATTATTTCTGGAAAGATGACACAATAGCAATATGTTTAGGAAAAAAATAAAATCATTCAGGGTTCATTAGCACATTGTACATTCTCACACTAACAGTAAAGGCAAAATAAATTTTCTGCTATAGCACAGCTAAAGTTCTAATAACAGGCAAGGTATGTATGTATATATTTATATACATACATGTATATATATATACAAATATATACACAAACTTCACATATACACACACAGATATATATGTATGTATACATATATTAAAACAGTAAGCAGTTAAATTCTATTCCCAGGATGAACACAAGGGGAAAAAATATATAAGACAAAATACCCATCTTCCCCAGAAAGATGCCTTTCTATGGCTTTCACATTACCTAGACCCATCTGTCAAAGCAGAGTCTGCAATAGGTCATGTAACTGACAGATCAAAAAATGATGGCTCCAATTCAGGAAGGATTTAGTCCACCTCTGTCCCGTTAAACATTTAAGTATTTTAAGTACAGGCTGAAAGTCCAGTTGAAGTTATGGACATGCCCAAGTAGTTTTCTTGAATGGGAAACGTTGACTTGAGTGAAGCTTAAACAAAGACATTTGCTTTTGTGAATTCATGTCCTCCCTCATAGGAAAACAAGACCATGGATAACACACAAGACTGGGGATCAGTGATGACAAGACAGCACGTGTCACAGGAAAAGGGAGAGATCTATCTTGGCAATCTGCAGGAAAACCTGCAGAACTCTGACCAGTGCCAAAAGTGCCAGATGCAGGACTTTACAGAAATGCAATAGGAACTGGAGAACCTTAAGGTAACGATGAGTTCAGCCTCCGAAATGTGACACTGGGAAGGCACGTCCACAGCGAAGCTTGCAGGACAGCTAAACACACCCTATCTTTAAACTAGTCAGGCAACGATGGTACCTGACCGGGGGATGTGGTGGCTCTACAGTTTGTTAGATTAAAGATAGGAAATGAAGCACATTACAATTGCTTTCTCAAGCTGAAACACAAATAGTAAAGAGTGAGTATATACTGAGTTCCAAGCTGTGAGACGGTATTATATATGCCACTTATGTAAGGATGTATCATCAGAGCAACACCTAAGTTACACTACACTGCAGCAAAGATGCTTCATGAGGAATGAGTCCAACTTGAAAATACGTCTGAGCCACCCTTCAGGAGCAGTACAGTGCTTGTGAAGGAAAGGAAGAGGCCAGAGCAAAACAACACCCATTACGTGGCTTGGAGTCTGTGCTATGAAATTCCATTTGGGAGAGGAGTCATTACGTAAGCAGTGGCCCCTAAAAAAATATGATATTGCAGCCTTGAACCTGCCCATTCCCAATATGCCAGATTCAGCATGCCATTAAACCTGAAGCAGAAAGCTCACAAGGTAGAAGAAGATGACAAAAAAAGCACACAGGTACCTGGAAAATTGACCTCTTCCTCGAAGCCATAATTTAATTTTAATGAATATACTATATATTACTCAGAAAGTTCCTGGTTAGCAATTAGTGAAATTGTATGGAGTGGTTTATTCTGATTAAAAGACAAAGAAATGCCCAAGAGTGATTAAAGATGTAACAATACAGACATTAGCAAGCCTAGAAGACAGAGAAGGAACCCCGTAGCCTTTCACAGGCATTTTGTTATCCCAAGCTATAGGCACATCTGTAGGTTAGATTCTGCTCATGGCAGCATCAGGCAAACAGGAGTATTTTCACACAGCAAGCTTTGAACAGGCACCATCAGAAGCCAATTCAGCTGAAAAAGCTGAGCAGAAACGCTTCTCCAGAAAAGCTGTAGTTTACATTCTGCTTCACAGCTGGTCTGCATAAAACATGCTCCAGGTCGAACCAAGCACTGCTTTCTGCCCTGGTTTTTATCTTGTGAATGCGATAGCGTCAAAGTTAGCTAAATCCAGAGAAAGTGGAAATCATACCCAGGCCCCTGCTCCAATGCCCAATGGGAACCTAACAAGAAGGAACACAGAACAGGGTTCTGCTCTGCAGCTCTGCCACCAGAAGGCAAGAGAGAAACTGATTTTCTGCCAGGCAATATACCCTCTTATGCCAGTTCTTCTAAGAGGGAAGAGGGTAAGGCACCAACAGAAGGCCCTTCGGTGGGATAAAGCAGCTCCTACAAAGCAGGGCAGTTCTCTACTTGCATCCTCCAAAGCCATGCTCTAGATGACCAGTCCAGCTAAGGCTGCTCTCGGATTCTCTACACTGGCAAAGCACATCGCGAGGGGTGGGGGCTGCAGTTCTGCCATTATTGACTCCGTTCTGAGTAAGAGCTACATTAAAATCCCCACACCTCTACAAGAAATTTTACTGCAGCTCCTCTATGCCAATTACATAATGCAAATGTCAGTTTTGAACTTTACTGGCTAGGGAGGGAGGAAAAAAAAAAAAAATTTGAAAACAGCTGCATTTTCCAATTCTTCTACCAACCAACTCGCTCTCTACGCCTGGCTGCGTTACAGCAGCCATCACGTTACACTCATCGGGAGTATGCCTGAGCATACACATGTACATGCATGTTTGAACGCATGCACACACACTAACGTTCTAATACACGTGTAAATTTAATTCTGTATTTACTCATTTGCTGTAAGCACCATTCCTAATGGAAAATAGACCATGTCTCCTTTTCAAGGGAATGATTAGGACCACATGTTTCACTGACTCTTATGTTGAGGACCTCGCCGATATTTTTGAAACCAAATTACTAAAAGCATACTAAATTTATTTCCCTGGTGGAAACCACTGGCTACTAACTTAGTGAGTATGAATGCATCTGTCCCTAAACATGCAAGTAATCATCATATAGAGCCAGAGGCCTAAAGCGAGTAGGTATGGAGCAGATCAGAGCAAGGTTCATACGCGATAGTAACATATTCTATAACCGAGTGACTTTGTTTATCTGAGAAACCCAGTATGACATCACTTTTCCTAAAGAGAATATAAACAGCACATTTTTGAAGCAACAGTTACTTAATGTGCAACTTGTCACCACTATCAGCTTTAACATAATAAAATACATGTGGAAAATCCCTTGAAGCAAACCTTCTGCAAAGCAGATTCTTCTCCAGTCTGGGTCAGAGGGTGTGGATGTCTATGAAGGAAATGCTATCTCGCTCCCTCTCTTTCACACGCCCACTCACGGTAGGTCACACAGCAGAGCTCGCTGTTGTCATGTGTCTGCTCTGTGCCTGGCATCAGCTCCTCTAGGTACCAGAAATGAGCATTGCTTCTTTGGGAGCATCTGTGCCTTGTAAAGAAAACCAACAAATCACACTTCAACATATTAAATAGCAGCACTCATTGAAATTTCAACCAAGGATCTCTGAAGTACTTTGCAGACAATGAATAAAGCATGTTTCAGCAAGGTAAATATTACTCTCCGTATTTTGTAAATGGAAACCTAGCTGAATAACTGAACCAAACTCACTCCAAAAAACAGTGGAAGTGACAAGCGTTACAATTGAGCTCCAGACTCTCTAATTTTGGAGGCACCAGACTTAAAGAATTAAGTTTGCATGAAAGTGTGCACAACCTGATCTGGCAAGGCACGCAGCATCTCCGGGCAGTAGATAAAGCCCCTCGTTCTTCTTTGATGCAATATTGGTACTGATATCAGGAAGAGGCAAGCCAGGGCAGTTTGCCCCAAATTTTAAGATGGTAAAGGAAATTTTCTGGTAAATGGATCATAGCACTGCTGTGTTTTGCACTAGGCTCCCAGGTAATCGCTCTGTAGGACTCTGAAGACCCTCTATTCAACTAACCACATTTTCTATAACTAAGCAAACTTCAGCCTGCCTTGATAAACATTTCCTGTACAGCTCTGTCAAGAAGATTTTAACAACAAAACTTTTATACTATAGCTCTGTCCTATGGAAGGTTATTTTTTCCAATTCTGAGATGCAAAAGTGGGTAATATTCATGAGAAGACAGCCATCACACCTTCATTTCTTTTAACTTCATAGCCTTAAACTCAGACCTCTGAACCAAGAATACCATCTTTAAGCCATTCTAGTATTTTATCCCTTATCATAAATCTTGAAACTGTTCAAATTATTCCATACTACTCTAATTGTTCTCAAAGTTTCTCAGAAATAACCGGTTCCATTTCTTTAATAACTGAAAAAAAAAACCAGTATACATGGATAATATTAAGCAATAGAAAAACAGATGAGGAGGTATATAGATATGTATATTACCCATTTACATATGGCAAATAAGTCATTTATTTCATGCCATTACAGAATTTATTTTTGCAGTCTAAACTGACATTTCTTGTAATTACATTTTAGAATCTCTCCCAAAACTGCTGGCAAAAGAGAGTTATAGGTGAGCAGCAGCAACGGGTTAATAAAAGATGGTATGCTATTAGACAAACCTTTAACAGGTCTGCATCTGAAAGTCATAACATAACCTTTTATTTCATGTGTCACTGTGACAGAAGGTTTTCAAGGCAGAGTTCTTGAAACTGCAAGATGTTAAACAGATGTACTGTACAGCCTTCCAGATTTAAATCATGAGAACTGCATTTGCAGCCTGTGTGTTGTATCCCCATTTTCTTCCCTTATCAGCTTTGGATGCTTTAAATAAAACAGTCTGGTTTATGCACCTTTTTTTTTTTTTTTTTAATACAACAGACCCTAAAAATCACTTCCTCCTCCCTTTCTTCTTTTTTTTTTTCAGGCTAGAAAAAGTTATTCAAAAATAGGTCTTTTAGGCACCTTATTCTGCAGGTGCTGGCCACCCGATCCCATTTTTTAACTTAAAAAAGTCATCCACTGTAGAAACAGGAATGACGGCAGTAAAAATAAATAAATAAAAACAGACCTGCTGAAATTTGAGCTTGAAATATTGATAATCTCCTGCCTTTTCAGTTTCAACCGTCGCTTGCACTCTATGGAGAAATGTTTGCATAGTCATACAATTTAACATGCATGCCCAGTCAGACGCCATCACTTGTGCCTTTGAAACAATTAATGCAATCATTCTTTAAATACATAGAATAATTTATATCATCAGGGACCTCTAGTAGTCTGCTGGTCCAAATCCCTTGTAAGGCAGGGTCAACTTTAAAGTCAGATGAGGCTGTTCAGGGTCTTGTTCAGTCACGTATTGACTGTGTCTAAGGATGAGGATTTCACAGCATCTCTGATCCAAAGCCTAACTCCACTGCAAAATTTTTCTTCCTTTTATCTAATAAGAATTTCCCTCACTCCAACTGGTGTCCATTGTCTCTTACCCTGTCAACACACACTTCTGCTTATCTTGTATGTTCCATGCAATGCTGCATGAAATACATGAAGTTTCCAATTAATAACAATAAGCAAATTCACTAAATTGGACCAATAATGTGGTAGTTAGGACAGTACAGCAGCTAGAACTTATCATAATGGCATTTATGCTCTTTTGCATTTATGTGTATCTTTCAATTAACGTTGCTGGTATTGCTCCCAGATACTCACTGCTACGGAGAAATGCAGCATGAACATGAATGGAGGAAGCACTCCTTGATTCAAATAATTTTTAAAAATCTCAATAAAATACGCTAGATAAAAGGACAGTGTATCAGCCATCACGACAGAGAACTGAGTGAATGCATCTAGATATTAAAATCAGAATTACTCCCATCTAAAAAAAAAAAAAAAGGCCAAAATATTTGCATGGCAAAAAGTAGGAATCGGGACAGACAGTATTTCCAGCAGAGGGAAAGGAAGACTAGGCATAGATGGATGAACATCCTAGGAAACAATTCTAAAAAAAAAAAAGCTTTTAATCCACGTAGAACACAGAGAAACCATCCGAGGCAGGCAGCTACAACAGAAACACAAGTATGAAATGAAAACCCTTTGCAAGAGGAAGAATATATGAAACTCAGGAATGAAATCGAAACTAATAAACATTGTAAAGTGTATACCAGTACGACGTGAAAAAAGCAGGAGTAATCACACCGCTGTGAATGCCATACTGATGGATTGGGGTCAGAAACGCTCAGCACCTTTCAGATTCAAGTCTCTGGAGCCTTTTGAGTTTAGGAAAAGTCCAAAGTAAGTGCAAGCAGGTGGAGATTGCATCTTGCTCTAAAAAAACCCATGTATAAATAGTTTCTATTGTAGCTTTCTCTGTCTTGGTATTTACCTACTTAAAAACAAGAAAGAATATTCCAAAGCCCTGCCAGGCTAAACTGCTCATGAAACATTCCTTGCAGAAATTCCTGTCTCTCAGGTGCTTGGAAGCAAGGAAATGGACAAACCGACAGACAGACAACTCTTGCCACTGTGTGCAAAGCCATGAAGTGAGTCATGCTGCCAAAGCTTTAAATCAATTTAACTCAAGACAATCAACTTCACCCAATCCATAAAGAACCTCCTGCCTACAAGTGAATGTAAATGAAATAATAGTTTCCCTATTCACCCTTCTGCTGTTACTCATCACTAGACTCATCTTGATATATGGCAGAGTATAAACGAGTACGCATTTTTAAAGATGTAATATTTAACTGTGTTAAGTCAGCTGCAAAAAAAAAAAAAAAAAAAGAAGAAAAAAGTAATTGCAACTATTTCTAAAGTATGTTTTACCCCTACAATAGAGAAAGCTGGATTATGAAGTTAGGCTTTACATCTGAAATTAAAAATTCATGTTTTGAAAGTAATATTTTATCAAAAATCTCAAGCTTTGGCATAAATCTTCCGAAGAGTATGGAAAGTCAGAATGCTCATGAATACACTTGGAGCAGTAATTGCGCAAGATAAAGTTCATCTTTTTAATAAAATATTTGGCATGAAGTTACTTTTAAAATATCTAAACAAAGGCAACCATTTATACATCCCTGCTGCGAAGCACTTCCAGACTCCTGCCACAGACCCTGTTCCCGCTTCTCTTGTCCACAGTAGCTGGTGGGTATCTTGCAGTGTTCAAATGTTTGGTAGGCAGCTCATTATATCAAAAAAATAGAGGACTTGGATTAATCTAACCTCAGGACATCTATATATATATATATATATTTTTTTTTTTTTTTTGGGGGGGGAATCTCATCTCATTATTATCATGATCATAATACAGTATATAATACCTACATCAGTGATCATCCTTTTGAGTGGAGAGAAATATTTATTCCGATCTCTTTTCTGATCCAGGATACTTGAAGGCTCATCATCTCCTTATTTTGTTCACATTTAAAGTTTTGACAATATTTAAAACTAGTTAGTGAATTTGATAGAAATTACAAGTAATTATCTGTTTCAGAACCACTCTTCTAGTGAATGATTCACCAAAAAAGCATTAGCGCAATTCTATTTAGCATAGTTGCCATAAAAACCCAAAACCCTAAGACAGAGAATACAGGAAACAAAGCAAAACAAAACAAAACAAAAAACCAACCTGCTTTTAAGCTCTATTTTGCTATCAGGAGAGAAAGTCAGTCCCATACATCAGTTTTTTCAAGGAAGCAGTGAAGAAATGTTTATCTCTTGAATAGTTCTTCACTAGGAAGGGTACCTCTCAGTGCAAGGCTACACGCATTAGGAAAAATCCTTTGCTTTGGTAACAGAAAACATTGTTAGGCCAGCAAATATACGTGGTATTTTACTTTCCTGAGAACAGCTGCAATGACTCCAATACAGGGGAGTAAGTGGGAGAGGGGAGAACTCCACCGTTTAACTGAACCAACTAAAACACGCAGCCACTCAACAGAGAAAACACGATGGCCATGATCAGCTGCAGCAATCTCCCTACGCATACTTTTATTACTTTCTGTAATCTCTTTGGAGATTTTGAACAAATGTTAAAATCAGAAATGAAGCAGGAATTTGGGACGTAGTATCTTTGAGGAGATACTTTGAGGAGCAGAAATAAAAAGATGGAGGTTTTCTAAGCAAGAACAAATTTCAAATTATCTTTCATCCTCTGTCATCATTTCAAATGCAGCTAAATCGAGCTGCAACGTATTTTACAGGCAGTTTTAGACTCTTTAAGAACTTCGAGGAAATGCAATGGTTTACTAAGTAATCACACAGAGCAACAGAAAAGACTCCTCTGCAACAAGACTATGTTTTCTTCTATGATCAGTGAAATAATTTCTAATTACACTTTATACATATAAATTGCAAGCCTGTAATTGCTATGTATGGATTTTAGACTTCGGTATAACATTTCTTTCTTCCCATTTAATTACATAACATGCACAAAATGCAGCAAAAAGTGCCTGACAAAAATATTGAAAAAAGTACTGTCTTTTAAAAACATAAAATCTATTTATAAATCCTTAGTTACTTCTGTTGTCACCTGCTGAGCATTCAAGACTGAGTAATTAGCACTAAACTCTCCACACCTCCTCCGAAAAATAATGGCCTCTATAAGTGAATTGGTGATCTAATGTTAAATTCTCACATTGACGTTTATTTCTACCCACCCAAAGGCTGCCCTACATACCAGCAGTTTCATCAGAAAAAAGAAATCAGTGAATTAAACCAAACTCCATCTCTATCTGCAGAGCAGTTACACTTCTTTTTCCCATAAAATATCTTGTCTTTTTAACGTGCACATTGCTCTGATACTGATATTTTAGATTCATTTTTAGTTGAGGGCATAGCTAAATACAAACCCTATTCATACCTAAGCAAATATGTAATTTCAGTCGCGCCCATCACCCCTTTGACTTCTGAGATTATTTAGATGGTCACTTAGAGAGCTGCTTCAGCCCTGATTGCAGCACTTGGGCTTGCTCCTTTGATTTAACCCAGGTCAACCTGATGCAAAGGCAGTAACCTCAAAGAGAGGAAACCTACAGCGTGATGAGCGCATATGCACTTCCTTTTGAAACAGCTGAAGATTTGTATCCACAGAATTTGGTACGTTCAAAACAAAATTCACTTAAAACAGCTCAGAAGGTTGAAAAAGTGCTTTGTATTGTGAAATGACATTAACGCTTCTTTCTACACCCTTTCCTAGATGACTTGTAAAGATATAAACTATTTCCACATGCTTTCATTTCATGTTTATTTTTCCATCACTCATCTAAAAAGAGAAGTAAAATGTGCACAGTGAGAGTGAATGTGTTTGCATTTTTCTCTAAAATAGGAAAAATGCCTGGATTGAAGAGTCTTCTGCAATAGCAAATAGCAAGGAACCTATAATTTGCTGTTATTTTTATAAACCTGCTTGTAATATATGATAGATATATTTATTTGATTAGCAATTGCACTGGTCTTGTTGTGCTTTTAATTCCAACTAGAGTAACTGTTTGGCCAAGTAACATTTTAGTTTTGTAGATTTTGAAAGGACATATTCAGACAATAAAGGCATTAAAGTGTGTTATTTAAATTGCCAAAAATTTTGAAATTTCACTGTGTAGACACCGAATGTCACCTTCCTTTAATAACATATTTATAAGCCACACGAGTTGTAGCAGCATATTTACCGGAGATAGAGCTTATGGCAGAAAAAATGCAATTAAAGCAGAATCAGCCTTATTAAGTACATATCTTCTAGGTTCCAAAACACATGACTTACAAAAGCCTCAAGTATACATTCCTACTAAATGCATAGCCTTACATCCTAAGAATAGCATGTAACATGAAAAAAATCCAAGAAGTTCTTGCAATCAATAGGGCTCGCCATGTTAATTATCTCTCTTTTCAAATGCATCAGTTTAGGATGGAGAATGAGGAATACCAGAATACTGCATCAAGGTAACAAGTTCCCACTAGAATATACTACAGAACACGGTAAGTTGCGTCTAAATACTACATCCAGAAAATACACATCGTACGGACAGTAAAACAGAGATTCCAGGTTGAATGTTAGAATCACAAAGGGAACGTTAGAAATAAAGAATCAACAGTTTAAAAGATACATAAACATGAAAAGCAATGCCATGAAAGTAGCAGGAGTGGAGCATCTGTATGCTGCACGCTGTCAGCACTTTTCAGCATCAAGGTACATACATGAAAAAAAAAAATGTTAAGTGTAATTTCCTACTGCAGTTCTCAACATGAACAAAAAGAAAAAATCCAAAACCAGCTCAAGAAAGTCATTGAAAGATGGCTGATTCCTATGTAAGGCACAAGAAAGTGTGGGATGTAACTGATTCATTTATCAAGACCATGATCTTGATGACTTTGGTACAAACTATCAAACAAGAAGTCAGGTTATCTGCTGACAGTATCAATAGAAATGAATATATGATAATAATATGATAATATCTTCCTTCTGACAATAATGACACCAGTCTACAACTTCCTCATACCCTGTACACCATAGCCCCTATATCTAAGGGAGCATCACGACATAGGAATTGGGGGTGGAGGGGTGATGTTGCACACTGAAGTTGTCAGTAAATATCCGTCTCTTCTGACCTCATGATTTCACAGGGGTATGGGGAAGATGAAAATTTTTGCAAAATCTATATTACTTAACTGATTTCAACATGAAAGTTTCTCTAAAAGTCAAAGCCTGTATCTTGATGAGTGGGACAGAGACTCCAGCTGTTTTAGAGAAATGGGTAGTCGTGAGCATCACGGGAAGGGCTAGAGAAAGCCAAACTTCTCCCTTTTTCATTTGTGACCCTGGAGAAATACAGTGTCTGAAAGATAGAAGAGATGCAGATAACAAATGGTGTTTCTGGTCCTGCCTACTTCGCTTGTAGACTTGAGGACGGTGGGAAGATACATTTCAGTTGCCTGCTCCATGCCACAGGAGCATTTGGCAGAAAAGTTTCTCTCCAAAACCCAGCTCATGGAAACAACAACCCCTCAAACTGACCCTCGCAGGCCGTTAGGAGACATAGCCCTATTCCTGAAATTCTCAGATCCATCTGTCAACCTAGATCACCAGTTCGTCACGGATGATGAATAAAGCGTTTGCAACGTTGGTATCAAAACAGCAGGGAGGAATTGCTAGGATGGGGTTTTGTTTAGTTTTAAAGAGGCTCTTTCTTCACTTTGTTTTTTCTTCGAAATTGAACTGGGATCCACAGTGTAAATACCTGCTCGACATCTCAATTTATTCCTGTGTCTTTCTCATGCCATTCCTAAACTTGGCTCAGAAATCCTGAATTCTCTTTGTCTTCTCTCACATGTGAGTCATGATCTTTAATACTACCATTAATCATCTTCAATGCACTACCTTCACATTGAGGTGACTCTTTTGTTATAGGAATGTTTATTTTAATAGTCCGTTACAGGCCTGCATAAAAATACAAATGCATTTTCCTCTTCTGTGACCTATGACGTGTTTCAGCTGTCATTCTAGACAATTAAAATCCAATTGGGCCATCGCAAAGCAAACCTGATCAAAGATGCCTTTTTTTTTAATTTACAATACATCTACAATGTTCTTCAGGATTTAAAGTTTTGAAGAACACTTGAGATCAACAACACTAATCAAGATTTACATGTAATTCAAAAGAAATTTTACCCCTAAAACATATATTACAGAAATACACAGCTTTTGACTTAAATTGTTATAATTAAATGCTACAGTTGCTACGTAGCCAATTGAAATAGTGTAGAGAAAATTTCAACATGTGGCTGGCTGCTCGGAGTGCTGACATCCAAATGCTGTAGCCAGTTTTAAGCTTAGGATGAGTTCTTTAAAACAATGGTGAATCTCCTGGCCTCAGTGAGCAGGCACAGTGAGGAAATACTTCCTGCTTCTTTACAAATGGTCTACTTGAGTCATGGTAGAAACCTACATGAAACCACTCAGATGAGAAGTAAAATGGCAATACCAGAGAAAGTTTGCCTGACTAATTAATGCCTTTTTGTGGTGGTTGGAAATCTAGATCTTCAAATACCCACTCCTGCTCAGCCTACATACTTGTCTTTTCATGGCTCAAATACTCCTCCTTGTTAGTAAGAGGCATAAAACTAAAACAGTATATTTTTTTAATGCTATTGCATAAGTAGAATGCAAAGTGAACATGTCAGCATCTCATCTGAGGATGTCACTTTTTTTTTTTTTTTGCAATGAGAGAGACTCCAAGATGAATTTAGGCTGAAGAGAGCAGGAAATCTCATAGTTTCAGGATGAGGAGCCATGGTCATAGCTTGAGCTCAGATTTTTAAGTTGAGCATGCAGAAAAAGCAGCTGAAAGTCAACTAATAACTAAAGCCTGCACCGTTTCTTCACTTTCTGCTGTTGTTATTGTATTTTCCCTTTTATCTTCTCCCTTGCAGGAATACATATTATCATCACCAGCTACCACCACCTGAGAGATTCTGAACTGTCAAATGTCAAATACTTATTCTCCAGAACATTATTAGCATTTTCATGCCTACAAAACATAACTCACACTACATAGCTCCACCACGCTACTTACACTGATTACAAAAAAAAATTTTATATATATATATTTTTTTTTTTTTTAAGTAAACAAGACCTATGACGAAATCGAGCCCTTATTGTCTCTGAGAAAGAAAAAGAAAAAAATATCCAGGCTTTCTTGATATGAACTCCAACAAGACAAGGTCACAATTAATTTTGAAAACATAAAAGTACAGTAGGAAATTTTTGAAGTGACTCTTTGTTGGAGGGAGTTATATACTGAAGCACGTCCAAAATTTAATTTGAAATCCCAGTGTTTATTATTGATTCTCTGATAAATTTAGCTTATTAAATGAATTCACATCTACTTAAGAAATATATTTTAAAACAAAAAACGGTGTTTTCTTACTTGGTTTGGTATGGTCTTGTGAGCTGGGCAACCAAAAGGCATAATCAACAGTTTACATATTGTCAGGAAAGCAAAGAATACCTATTTTTAGCTGATCGTTACTTTGTGACAATGATTCAGTGAATGCTCAGGTGAAAAAACAAACAAACAAAACAAACAAGCAAGCAAAACTTGTAAAGAATCAGCTGAATCAATTGCTTCAGCATATAAACTCTCTTCAGGCTGTGAGACTTGACAAGACAGATGTATATTGGGTATTTCCCCCCTTCCCATACATACGATAGACTTAACACTCCTCAAACTAGATAAATGCAACAACTGGGTTAATTAAAAACTCTTTCAACCCCATAGTTACACAGTTTATATGAAGAGAGGGCTTATGCTCTGCAAGGGATTCCTAAGAAGTTACACATCATCGAGCTCAGCACATCTTAAAGTTGTGTGACTTTATCCCGAGCATAGTCTGGCAGTGCGAGATGCCAAATACAGATTCTTTGAAACAAACTGATGGCACTTTGATGAGCTGCAATCTTGGGGAACCAGTTTGTAACTCCTGCAAGGACAGAAATGAATCCCAGAGTCGGAGATGCAAGGGACGCGCATTACGGACTCCTAACACCGAGGCCTAACAAAGACTGGGAGGTTTCAAAATTAGGCTCTTTGCTTGAAGACTGAATGTGGCTTTTTCACAGATGTCCTTCTAAAATGGAACGCCCAGACTCCTGGCACCTTTGAATGGTCATGACTGCAATGAATTTTAAAAACATTTAGTATTTTATGAGACTGGACCTCTAATGAGATGATTTTGTGAACTTCACATCTTCCATAACCAACAAATACTCATGTTAATCTTTTTTCAATGGAATGCATATGCAGATAGTACTGGCTAAAGACATACCATTCATATATGTACACATTTGAAAGAAATCAAAAGAGAAATTTTAAAATACTGCTACGAAGCATCATTTGCTTCCTTGCACAAAAGAAATAGAGTACAATCTTTAAGCCCAAGCTCAACTTTTTTCCTGTCAGGCTCCTCCCTCATTCAGTGAGATAAAAGATAATCAAAAGCAGTTTTATTTCTCACAGGTAAGGTGTAGCTCCAGGTCTTATTGTAATGTATATGACTCAAATCACAGTAGAAATAAAAATAGTAATTTCCCAAAGGGTTATTTCTCTGGTGCTGTCACATTAGAAGCTATGCTTTCCAGAGGCCTACCTACTGCACCTCTACAACACTGCTTTTTTAAATGAGTCCCAGTTTCATGGCTGAGAAATCAAAGTACAGAGAAATCTCAAGGTAAAAATCACTGTGTCAGGTTTATACAGCATTTCCAACAATATTACCTTTTTCAAGGACCAAAGAATACTTTAAAAAGCTTCGCTTACATCCAAGAGAACTCGGTGCTTGCTGCATATTTAGCATACAGCGTCACAAGGCAGGCACTCGAAACACGAGGCACGCCTGTCTCATGACCACCTTTTAATATTTTCAGTGACTTACTTGAAACCATGTGTGAACTGTGTGGCAGATGCAGGAAGAGATTCCTGTCTGACATTCAGCTTCTATAAAAAAGAAGCCGTATTTCTGCAACTTCTTACCTCTTCCACTACTTCTCATATTCTGAATCAAGTGAATTAAGAACCTGGCGGGCAACAACCTGGTTCACAAGGCAGACTAAATGCTTTCCTACCAAACAGTCAAGTATTCCCTGCACGCTTCAGAGAGTACAGCAGAAAGATGTTATTGTTTTTAAAATATCACAGTGTTTATGAATTAGATGTTCTTCTATGGTCAGAGTTGTTGGTGAATTCTCTCACATTTGTGGTGTTCTTATTTATTTCTTGTTACAATTTAGAAATCAAAATTCAGGCGTTGAAAAAGCCTCATTTTATCTAGTGTAGTTATACAATTGCTACTCTACGTTTCAAGCAAAGCTGAAACCTGTGGGCTTGCCAAATACAAAGGACCAGAATACGTGGGAGCAGGTGAAAGCCTATCTTTTGTATACATAGTCTGAGGCTCCATTCCTCATTATTCACTGCCAGTTTCTCTCCTGCATCCTTAAAAACATAGAACAACAAAAGACCACATCTATGACACTCCAGCCAACTTTCCTCCCAAGTCTCTGTGAAAAAGAACTAATTCTCTAAAAAGGAGCAACGGAGCTCCCAGGCAGAAAACAGTTGTAAGAATACGTTGATATGGACAACAGATTTCTGGAAATTTGTTATCAAGCATGAGTGGATCATTTTATCAGAAATGTTTCCAAACATACTTCAGACTTAAGCAGACAAACAGCACTGGAAATTTCAGATCAAACTGTGAAGTTACAGGCAAGTGAAAACAAAACCTCCTAATAGAAATTGCTGAGCTACCTCCTTTACCATTATTTTTCTTATCTAGATAACAGATGCGTATTAAATGTGTGTACAAACAAAAGCCTATCATGAAAATAAACATGTATTTTTTTCAGAACCCTATCATATAAGCACTCTACTAGTCATTTTAAAATAGGCAGGCCACACAAAAACATGTATGGCTATGGGCCACGTCACTACAGCCAAAATTTAAAAAACACCATTTAAAAAACACTATTACAATATTCCTCGTACCAAAACACAAGTGATGGCTCATTTTGAGCCCTTCCTATAACATCTGGATATAGAACTATCTCAAAACACATATAAAGCCTGCATAATTGTGTGTATGTGGGAATTGCATACTAGAAACAGTCTTAGAATTGGATTTTCCATTTCCCTGTTCCATTCCTTAATGCCTTCCACTTTAGAACAGAATCCACTTCCCTAAATTTCCCACGGACCAAAATCTTGAAAACATTTGTAATTTAGTATAAAAGAGCTACTTTTGACAAAATTAAAGGGTTGGGTATGGTTGGTGTTGTGGGTTTTTTTCATTGCATAAAATTTAAAAATTAAAGTAAAAAGCTTGGCTTGAAACACCAAATCGAAGCTAGGCAATGCATATTTTTGACTTAGCAAGATAGGCTGGAACAGAGCTGAATTTCTGTTTCAAAATACAATTTAATTTTAGACACCTTTATGTAGATGTTTCACTTCCAATGAATTAATATTTTTAAATGTAAAAACATTCCATCAGAAATTTTCCAACCAGTTTTAATACTTACTTAATAGACACATGCAAAATTCAATTCCTCTCCTTTTCTTGTCTGGGAGGAATTACTTCCAGACACATTGTATTACCTCAGGCCTTCATCAACTGCTTTTCAGTTGCAGAAGCCTCTATATGTACAAAACCTCCTTGCAGTGTTATGGACATGAATATAATTTCATTTGACTTGGGACAGCCCTCAGCAGGCCACCAAAGTCTATTTCAACAAAGAATAACAATGAAAACATGGTCATATTTAAGAAAAACAAAGCAAATAAAAAAACCCGAGGAAAACCAAAACCCATGCATTTAAAAACAGAAACAAACCAAAAAACCAGCAACCAACAAACCAAGACACTTTATATCTTTCGCTGTTCTGTGTGCTCACAACACTGATTGTAGAAGCTTTTACCAGATGCTAGGAAATTTTTGCCAGGATGCGTTCAAATGAAATGACTTCCAAAATAAGAGATGATCTGGAGGTTAATAAAAAACCCACCACCTTTATAAGTTTCCACAAATAATAAAACATCAGATAATTTCCAGCTATCAGATATTTCAATACTCAATTTACTGTTTGTTTGGTTTTTTTTTTTTTTTTACTTTTCCTGAGGCACATCCAGAGAAATGGCTAAAGGAACTGTAATGGCCTTCTGGGACAGGAAGACTAAGGTTTCTGTAAAAAATGTTAAATTAATTTTTATAGTGATGCAAAGTCAGGGAAGGGTTGTTAAGGGATGGCCTCTTGCCACAGGGTGGAGTTTTGTTTTGGTATCCTTTTAGAGTCTGCAGGTGTTTGGCAGGAGCTGAAATCGGGGCCAGCTGTGATATTTCAGCTCCGATATTTCCCTCCCCATATTTCTCAGAAGTGATGCATCAGGGTGATGTCTTACACCTGATGTACTCAACTTGTGTGGTATGACTGTAACTGCTTGGGGCGGGGGGAAGTACCACTGCATGGCTGTCATTTTTATTTTCAGCTGGCAACATTCATATGGCAAAATTCATCAACAGAACGGATTTAATTTGGTAAAACATCAGATAACAAAAAAAAAAAAATCTATTAAACTGCCCATAATATTTCTGGGGTTTGCTGCTTCTTACATATACACCAACCACTTAATTAAAAACTAACAACACTGTATAAGAACGGTGAAATAAATTACATTGCAAAAAAGGGGTGACTAATGTTTTCAAGAAACAAAATGACCCAATCTTCAGTTCTCTCACTTATGCAGCAAAGATCTTTGTTCTTTCATACTTAGCCGCAGTACAGTGCGTACCTGTTTTTGTTTTGTTTTATCTTTTGGGAGAATTTGACTAGTTCCTATTAAAATTGTATTCTCTTTTAAGTTTGTTTTGTTTGGAAAACCTCAAACCACATTGGATTTCATACACATGTTCCCCAGGGTATGTTAAATGGGACCGTACTGAGGTCACTAGTAAGTTTTTAAAACGTTTTAAGAATTCCTTTAATGATTGTACTATCTTGGCCTGGTTAAAAGAACACATTTTTTTAAAAATAGGTTGAAAAAGTCTGACTATAAAAAGCTTCATTAAAATTGCCTATACTGTACTATTAAGATTTTGCAAGAACTCTAACAAACATTCTTTCCTCCCTCTTGTTTTTAAGAAAATTGTTCCCTTAACTAGCGAATCTGCTCCTCTTTCTCTCAGCCTTTTTATCCATACATGCACAAGTACACATACACTTCTCTCCGCAGACTGATTGACTTAGCAGTAAAAATGCCTGTGGTACTCATTTTAACTTCACAAATGAATAAAAGATTATAATCAGTGGGAAAAGTGGATGTTTCACTCCATTCATGGAAAAAACAGTATCACCTGGCACTCCAGCTTAGTAAAAAATTTCATGTTTTTTGGCAGCTCACTTGGAGTATGAGCGAAGCTGTTAATGATATTAACAAAATGTCCTGGGATCAAATATGCGTTGCTTTATCTCGGTTTCTAGAAGATGTTATACAAACCACTCTTGGCCTTCAGAGTTCTGAGGGTCTTTTAGTTTAAATAAAATTTGAAAACGTGACCCACCTGCAGCTGATTAAGTTCCACGAGGACCATTTCAGTCGTGCCCTTTACTTGTCTTTCCTATCTCCTCAGACTTGCTCCCATTCCTTTGCATTATTCCCACCCTCTCCCAGGATTTCTGTCTTTGGCCAGTGCCAGCCCAGTGCACCCTCTGCAGTGTTACTGACAGCTGAGGTGACATTAGGCTTGATGGGGCTCTGAGCAACCTGACCTAGTTAGAGATGTCCCTGCTTATCGTCGGGGAATTGGACAACATGGCCTTCAGAGGTCCCTTCCAACCCACTACATCCTATGATATGCTTCAACGACTGTTGATGTCCACGCAGTGCATGTTGGTGTGAGACTGCACTTACAACGAGTGGTGGCTGCATTATGGATATCAAAATCCACAGATCAAATAGGAAGACAGTGGCAATACAATGGAAGTTAAAAAATTGAATTGTGTTTAGCTATAATTCTGCAGGTAACACCCAAAAGGAAAGAGAGCAGCAAAACCTAAGTATTACTAAAGGCAGATTTGACTTTTTCTGTATTGTAGTATCACTAGGTTTGATGTTTTTCTGGAGCTTTTGCAATGGTTGAAAACAAATTAATATGGAAAGCAAATTAATATGGAAAGCAAATTACTGTGTTACGATAAACTCTTTCATTTTACATTTTTACATCACACTGTTAGTACTTGTTATACCGTATTAGTACTGAAGGTTATTAAATGCAAGCTGAGTGACATCTTTCCTAGAAATGTATTGTCTGATCTAAACTGAGCCTGAAAAAACCCCACCATATTATAATGGGAGCACTAAGAAGAATGATTACAAAGCTGAACTGCGCCTAAGCTTCTAAATCCCAGCGATGGATAAGTGACTCAGGCAATGAAGCCACCTGTGAGGGTCTGAAGTTTTCACTACCAAAATAAAATTTTGTTAGAAATTGGGAAATTTCTACAGACGCTGAGCGTGCTACTCTCCAAATTGCTGGTCTGCTGGATGGTCTTTCAGATACATAAAGGTAGAGTGGGGGCGCTTAAAATTTGATATAAATGATGTAAAGTAAATATCTTGCCATAAAAGCAATACCTTAAAACGTGAACACTTATTTCATATTTCAAGGAAGAAGGGGAAGGAACTGCAGCCTTTTTCCCCGCTTCCCTTCAACATAACTGTGAGAAAATGGTTAAGGAGGCAGGCAGCACCAGAAACAGAACTGATAACATGCAGCATCGCCACAAATACTGACATTTCCAATAGCAGTAGGAACGTAGCGTCTGAGCGCCACTTATTTCAGAGGAGGGTGTAGAAAAGACAACGGTTTTGAGCAGTTTCAGGGGGGGATGGAGATTAGTATGTCGCTTTATAGGAAAATATTTTGAAAAACCTGCCATGTGGTGGTATCTGACTCTAAAGCACTGTGATACCTTTCATGGACAAGCTAACTATGTCAGGAAGTAACCTAACATAGATATAAAAATAATATGTATTATAATACAAACAGTAATTTTGTTGAAGTGAATTCTAACAAGAGCAAGGTAACCAAGCTAAGATCTTTTCAATTTGGGAGGTAAAGGCCATCCCACAACATCATATGTTTTTAAAAGTCATCTCTTTCAGAATGGAACTCACTTCTTAAAATACACAGCATCAAAAAAAAAAAAAAAAAAAAGCAAAGAATATTTTTCTAGTGCTGTGCCAAGTACAGCCAAGTCAACCACGTTCTGAGTAAAATACTCTCGCTGTATATTCTTCAAAGCCCAACCTTAATCCCTGTGAAAGTTATGAAGTGAAAGGTTTGGCCCATGCATACTTTACAGCATGGTACTACATCATTTTAAGGAGAAAGAACATATTTATGTAAGGAAAAAAAAGCTTCTTTCCTTGCAGTAGCCTAACAAATATTGTCTTATACCTCTAAAAGTATAATAAACATATCTATAACAGATTATTATTAACATATTCCCTTATGATAGAGATTGTTTTCCCTATTCTTTCCCAAAGACTATAATTACATTCATAAGGCTGACAAACATTTCTTGACAGTAAACATAAACACATATAAAAATTGGTTGCTTTTTTGTTTTCATTGTCATTCATTTTTCTGGTTACCCTTGTTACCAGAAATCAATTTAAAGGAGATTCATCACACAACAGAATAGCTGTTCAAATGCTCGGTTACATTATTGATGACAGTATAAATGGGTTTCTCTTGGGCCATTTAAGCCATCATAAGCAGGAGGGTGAGAAGGAAGGGAGGGATCAAGAAATACGCAGATCATACAAATCTACAGATACTCAAAAGCAAAAATATTGTTTATAATTAAATATAGACGCAATTCAGTGAAAGCTTACAATTTAAAATAAATAAGTAAAAAGCTGAAACGTTCTCAGCTAGGGAAACCTCCAGGCCAAGAAAAGGTTAAAATCTTTCTAAATACAAACTTTGTGCTTCATTTTTCCCTTTCCAGTCATTTTTTTCAAACAGTACAGATGCTGGTTCTCCATACAGAAAATTTGTTGCTTGTGGAAAGCAAGAAAGGTACTTTTCTGTATCTGATAAATGCAATTACATAATATATTACAGTTTCTTTCCCTGTTTTACCAGCCGTTTTTGAAAGACAGACTCCATACAAGACATGGAATACCTATGGTTTAATGCATTATGGTAAAATCCGTGTTCCCAAGCATATAATTCATTTAAGGATCTGTATTTAATTCTTATTATGCCATATTATTGGCTTAAACTCAATTCACCATATAACTCAGCCCACCATATAACTCTCAAATCCCCTTTTCAAGTAGCTGAAATCAGGTCTGAGTGGCAGGAAAAGCGATCGTTACTCAGCATTCGTAAAACACATGTAATAATGTACAGAAAAGATTCGGTGAGAACCAACCTGAGGATCCGAGAATACTTGCTGCATATTGTTGATTGGGCCATATGGAACTCCACTGCCTTCAAAGAGCTGCAACCATTCCATCGTTGTTTTTTCTGAAAACCTAGGAGCAAATAAGAAGCATGTGGTTCCAACTCTATGCTTTCAGATTCCAAAGAATGTATTGCATGCCTCCTCTCTCCCTCCCTGCTTCCATACTCTTCGCCACTGATTTCCTCCCAGGCAGTGAGTAACATAATGAAAACGCACTACATGTGTCCTTCAGAAATGCAAAACCCAAAGACGTTGGGGAAAGGACATAGCTGAACTGATTTGTATCTGATCATCCAAAGCAATCCAGCAACGATGCAAAGATAAATCTATCAGCAGTTTCAAATATGGATCAACGGGTTTCCTCCAGTCCTTAATTACACTAATGTGCTTCACATTTGTTTTCTTTCATGTATATATTTAACAACAAAAAGATACATACAATGTGGGTATGAGTCTAACATACGACACTGCGCACTAAAAGCTGATGTAAAGCTCCACAGTGTTTTCCCTCAGTTACATCCAAAACATAGGTCGGGATTAACAGCCACATTTTTTGGTCAGACAACAACATTCATTACATATTTATTTGTTCAATGATCATAATCCATCCGAAGCACATCCAGTTCAGCGCATATACCCCGTGCCTACGCTGGTTAACACAGAGCTCCGTGTCCTTGTAGCACATACAAAAAGCTCAGCTTTTTTCTTTCTAAGCATTCAAGTCCTTAACCAGTAGCACTATTTCCCCTCTTTTGCTAGATACTACATCTTTCCTCATCTGCCTGTATGCCTAGGAAGAAAACACACTCTTGAAGCAAGAGTCACCGAGAGATGGTATTTTCTGCAGCCACCTGAATCAAAGGTGAACCTGCTTGGTGCTTGTATCTCAAATTTCACAAAGGTAAATAATACAGAGGTCTACCAGATTATTACAAACGAAAGATCTACTTCATGATATGTACAACACACAACACTGAAAAGAAATTAGATATGATTTAAAGACCTGATGGAAATTAAATTAATAGGAACCTTGATAAAGGACACTCAAATACTGGTAATCTGTAGCTCACCAGTTCACAGTTCCCTAAATGTTATCCAGTACGATGTCAATACCATTCAGCTTTACTTCTAGCATGTTATCAGGTAAAATAAACCTTCCAGGTTTCTGACAGAAAGTTAATAGTGACAAAGCCCAAAAGCACAAAGACCCCCAAATCAGTATATAGTCAAATTTTATAATCTCACTTTTATAGATATGCAGAGATTCGCTGCAAAGTATTTCAAGCTACTTTTAGACTAATGAAAAAGATTGTGATGGTGACAAGTTACAGTTATATTAAGTATACGGCATAGGTATGGATCCAAGCTTCACAGTTACTGTCTTTCTCCCTGTGCAGGAATTACTTCCTAAGGCTTTGAGGGAACAAAACCTGTTCCTCAATACATTTACACTTTAATAGGAAAATGCACAGGTTTTGCACTGCTCTTCCTCAGAAATAGAAGCTTTACTTCTGCTGAATACATACAAAGTTAACAGTACTAGTAGACATGGAAGGAGTAATAGAAAAATTAGAATAGAAGGCTTTAAAAGTGCAAAAATGAAGCATCACTTCTGAAGAAATAAAGCACAACAAAGCATCCCTTCTAAAGAAAACAGACATAAGACTATTGCCCCATTCAGTTGTACACTTCACTTAATATTAAAGTTATTTAATGGTAAAGATGTAGTCAGCCAGAAGGATAATACCACTCTTGGACACATCCAGGGTCTGTCTAATTTAGGACCCTATTGCTGACCATACTTAGAATCAGGTACATTACAGAGAACACAGAGGAAAATGGTAACTATAGAGAGGTAGATAATCTTCCTTCCTCAGTGACTGCAGCCATTAGGAAAGCATCGTTTTAATCTAAAGTGTAATTTGTATTTCCCTTTAGTGCTCTCTGCCAAAAATTCTCATAATTTGTCTATTCTTGTTATTCATAGCCTTCTATTACTAAGGTTTGGGACTCAATCTAGCGCACAGTATAAATATGATTCACGTGAAACACTGTTTCCCATCAGTCATTGGTGCTATTTATGCAAAACTGTGCTGTTCTCTGCTAGCAACTGAGATACTTCCCTCCCAAGTTGCTTCCTAATTCATGGCCCACTAACTCCCTTTTTATAAACAAAATGATTTTTTCAGCTACTACTTTTTCTGACACCTCAACCTCCGCTCTCTCATTTTTACCCAAAGGCAGCACATGTGTAAGAGGACTCTTGGACTCCGCATCGCAACCATGGTGCTGAAGACCACCACTAAGAAATTACTGTAATTCTTAGTATTTGTAACATCATTCCCTTGATCTATTAGTAGTGAGTAAGCCCTGCTATGTTATGTTCCTTCTTTTTAAGAAAGGGTTTATAAATATCCTCCTGATAGTTTAAAAAAAGCAAACATTTTGATTTAAAGGATAGTCTGAAAACGAAGTCTTTCAACAGGAGTGCCAATTATCTACATCTGCATAATCGGTATGCTTCTTCCTGATCTCATGGTAAATCTGAGTAATTTTTAAGGCATACAGTCTTCTCCAGTAACATTATTACAAGTGACTCAATATAGAGTGAAGAGAGTGCTTGTTTTGCAAAATTTCTATGGGGTGTATGAATTTTAGCTTCTGCTTAGATTTTTCCTTCCTATGTAACAGACAAAAGGAAAAAAACCACCCACAACTTTGTAGAAAACAGGTGATGTTCTGTTTTTAAAAATACGTGTTTTGAATGGGCCTAACAATTGTCTTAGTCTTATTTATGAATTCATTTATTGGTGGTGGGAGACAATTCCTAACATCTTTAAACTCAATCAAAAATGTAAAATCCCACATTCTATCACCCTCAAAGGAGACAGTATTTTCTCTTGAAATTGAAACTCTTGACCTAAATCTGATGTAGAATAGCTTCCTTTTTTTGTGGTAAAAAGGGGCTGTCGAGAACATATTGTTAAGCAAACTGTTTAAAAACAAAACAGAACATCACCACTGCCAATACAGGTCTATTATTCAGATTTTGAGAGCAACAACATGCAACTTTTTGCCTCATTCAGCTGTGTTTCATATATTGAAATATCCGTTGTCCAACATTAAGGGAGAAATTCTGCTTCAAAATCTGATGAAAGAAAAAATATCCCAGACTGTACAGCATCGGAACTCTGAAGCACAACACTTGCAAGAGAATCATCATCTGTCCACAGAACCTCAACGACAGTGATCGCAGGAGAGCCCAACCACGTGATTCACACCACAACTTCATAAACTTCCAGATGAGTCTCTTTTCCCTCTAAAACGTTCCATCTGCTATAATCACATAAATGCCACTTAAATGACCTACGATTTATTTGTAGAATCATTTTAAATCTGCAGGCTAGCATTCTGCAATTATTACCAGGGTTTTAGAAGTTCAAAAGAATTTACTTTTCACTGTAGTAGTCTGTGATATGAAGTTTGAACGCAAACCCTTCTTCTGGAAAACACCTAGGAAAAAAGAAGGATATGGAGAACATACCCATTGCTAGGACCTTTACAGCAAAGTTGCATTAAGGTTTAGTTCACTAAAAGAGGTAGTAGATGTCTTATGTGCATTTTAAGCAGTATTCTAAGCCTCCTCTGCACCCAATTACACAGCACTCATGAAGCTACTCAAGTTGCAATACTGAAAGGAGGCATCAGATTCTGAAACGTTTAACATTAAAGATATTTCATGCTTAAAATTATTACAAGAATAGAAAGTGTGGCATGAGCTGAACTAATTGAAATGTTATTTCATGGGAAGAAATCCAACTACATAGATTTTTCCTCAATTCGTAAATCTAGCAGGCACCATTAAATTAAAAACTCTAAATTTAAACTATACGCACAGTAAATTAATCAAAAAACATTACAGCACAGTATAAGAAATAGCTTCCAAAAGTCCAAAAATTATATATGGAATAAGAAGGGCTTACATCCTATTTCCTTACACGAACCACAAGTGTAGTTTTGCTTCTTAAAAAGCAAGACCTAAATCCCCTTCTGCTTTCTAACAAATTCTAACTTTAAAAAGGGAGATTGGATCATTAATTGCAAAAAAAAAAAAGAGTGTCTGCTTGACTTGCACAAGTTGGATGAAATGCCTTTAATGAGTTAGAAACATACCCAAGTTCTATTAAAATGTACCACGTTTCTCATCCTGTTAATTATTAATGTAAACTTTGTTTCTTTTTTAGCAAATGTTCTGTCTTTTAATGAAATAAAGACTTCTAAAGCATGAATGAATCCACTTCGTGTGCATTCTTTGCATATATCCCATTTTCCGTGTTTCCTAGGAAACCTTCAATCATTGTTACATCCTATGTGGAAGGGCATCCACATTTCTCTAATAGATAAAACCATCCAATTCCACACAAAGTAAGTTTAGAAGAACTACTGAAGCAAAATACTGCTCTTTTCTATAGGAAGCTTACAGCAATTAATTTAGATAAGTAATTTGGACAGCTACCAACTGCAGACAGAACAGCAACATCTAAGATTAGTAAGAGCTTTTTACATGTGGTCAATCACAAAAACCTTCTCTGTTCTTGCTGAAGTCCACAATAGCATTCTTGTGTTTTCTAACAAAACCCCGGTTTCCATTATGGTTTTTGCATTGGTTTATTCCATCAGCAGTCTATTTACTTTCAAATATCTACAACATTTTCTCTCTTCACTACTAATCATCTCTTTAATGGTAGTTAACTCAGTAAAATAGTTTGTACAGCTTCTTACAGTAGCATCTATGTAAGACTATACAAAAGTCGTACAAAGCAAAATTATTGGGAAAATTCAAATAATGGATCATTATCCCTCAGTGTACAGTAAATATACAATTAAGAGTTTTCAAAATGGATACTATAGTATTTACTCAATAGTCTGTAAGCAACCTCCTGGTTACTGATTAATCACTCAGCAAACCACAACAGACCCTTAAAATGTTTGGGTTTAACATGATTGTACTGATATATTTTGCTGATGGATGTGTCAAATACTTTAAAAGATGTCACATACACTAGATTGTAAGTGGTAGCTGCGTAAAGTACAGTCCAGATATTTGTAGGTACCACAAATGCACCCTGAAACTTGTTCCAGATTTCTGTATACTACAAATATTGTTACCAGTTTAACAGAACTATTAATAAACCTTCACCTATATGTGCAGAATTTGTGCTCGAGATGAAAGAACATTCATGTTCCTTTATGAAGTTTTGCATGCTGTTCTAAAACCATATATGATTTTTAAGAAAAAGCATATCAGAGAGAAGGAAACACGCCCATGTTGTAGCACGTGCCTCTTACAGCTCCTGAGTAGTAAAATCCAGCATGTTAGCGAACTAGTTCTTTTTGGCTTTAGATAGCATTAGACTATGCACATTAGAAATGTATTCCTTTTCCCAAGCCTTCCTCAAGGAAGCAAAAGGACTGTAATGTCTATAGTTATGACAAAGGAAGTGCAAATTAATGGAAAATCAGCTATGTAAACACACATCAGTAAAAGCACACTGAGAATAATGAAAAGCTATATCGATTTGGTTGCTCTTCTTTTAACTACTCAATAGGAGTAAAGAGCTAACCAGGCTCAGATCAGAAAGCTCACTCACAAATCAATGCAAAGATCTCCCTTGATTTTAGCAGCCTTGTGGCCAGTAACGTATGTCATCAGAAAAAAGACACCAAGCTCCTTTTCAAGAAGGATCTGGAACTTCACATAGGTATGAAAATTAGAGGTCTATGAAACAGCGAGAAAAGAACACAGAAATACACATTAGCTTACCCAGTCCAAAAATCAAATGTTTGAGACGTTTTGGATCTCAGTTGCACACACAGAAGTCAACATAAAACCAGTAACAATATAAAACAAAGAATTTTAAAGGAAACTGTGGCAGTTTGGTAGCTGATGCCCACACAGCTCAACCACCTCTGCACTGACGGTGAGGTAGAGGACTGGGGAAGCGGCTTTCACCTTACCACCTGTGCCACATTAGAGTCAAACTTCAAATACCTGTCTTGCTGAAGCAGTAAACAACCAGATGCTCATTCCTGTAATGTTATCAACAGCTACTTCAGCCTGCAAGGCTCTTGATTTACAAAAAGAAACAGTGGGGATGGGGAAGGAGATTTACAGAGGCTGTGAATTTAACAGTGCTCCTCATCAGGCAAATTCAACATTTACAATACACTTTCCCCTTTAGGTGCCCTCCTCTTCTGTTACTAGGTGGAAACAATTTAGCAATAATCTCATTAACTGCGGATCAGGTTCCTCTGTGCTTCCTTCCTGCTCATTCCTGCTCCCCTCACACTTCTATAGGCAATGCGCAGCTGTGGTGCACAGGCAAGAATAAGTGCATTAAAATGGAAGTGCTAGGAATACAAGTTCCACTCTGAATTGTTTCCATCCCTAATACTTCTGATTTTAAGTCTACAATAATTTAGCCATAGCTGCAGGAGCACTAACGATGATGAATTTACGTGTTCTTCAATATGTGAGCTGCTTCACATTAAAGGCTGAGGGCATGTCTGCTGTTCCCTCTCCCCAGCACTCACCCAACGCCACACACTCTGTTCCATTTACAGGTTAATTTCCCCAAGTACCCTGGAGGACACGTTTAGCTGCACTGTCTTAAAATGTGTCCAAGATGCATGGTAGGATTTAATGTTCAACTTCTGAAGTCGTTTGAAGAAGGAGGTCAGCAGATTAAGCCCCTTCCTCAAAGTAGCTTCTCTTAAAACTTGCATTATACCAGCTTTTTGCACAGATGCTCCTCAAACTTCATGTGCACGCTATCTATGTGTGTCTTGACATACGTACGCATATATACACATATATCTCTATATGTTCATCCACATGAAATAATCCACGTTGTGCCTGGTACTATTTTGTTCCAGAGGAAGCAAAGGTAAAAGTTGGGGGGGGGAGAGGACGGATGACGGAGCAACAATTAAAACCTGGCTCTCTTGGATAGATGTACATCTAACTCACAAACCAGAGGTTTCCACTGGAAACATAAAAACCAGAGCGCTCTGTAGTCTGTCAGTTCTCACATTGAGCTGGGAGTCTCAGGGGCCTCTGTAGTAGCCATTGAACCTGACCTCCACCCAGGTAGGGTCATTTTAAACTTGACTCTTGGCACACACCCAAGAAAGGAAGGCATTCAGAGGCAATTTGCTTTTGTCAGAGCTCTGCTTTCTTGTCATTTGGGGAAAATGTAACCTAAAAAAAAGAGGAAGATGCAGAAGGCATCAAAACTTCCGTTTTTGTAAAGCAAACATAGTAGGTGTGCAACTGGCAGCACGCTGAGAGAACCATGGGAAGTGGAGGAAGATGATGGGGACAGGTAAAAAAGAGCACAGCAGGAAGAGAACCAGAGATGGGAAAAGGACAACACTCCAGTAGCAAAGCAAGAACAAAATAGCCCACAGGCCTATATTCTTCTTTCCTGCGAATATCCTATGGCCCAGTGGTCCCTGCACTGTGCTCATTTCCCCATAGAGGATGGAGCTGAAAATCACTCCCTCCCTCAAGACGTCTCGGCCTGGTTTCTCTAAGTCCATCCTCTTGCCCCGGTGTCAGAGCTGGGTCTCTCAAGAGCAGCACACCACTCCAGAGTGGTCTACATTCCAGTACCTTTGGTTGAACTGTGACAATCTCTGCAGCTATGTGAATATTTCCTCCCCTACCTGCTCTCTCCCTTTCTTTTATGTGCACTCTACAGAGGGAGTTGAGATGTTGTAAGCAGACAGCAAGCTGGGGTGAAGAGCTAAGGACAGATGTGCTTCCCTCTTCATTTCTGCCAGGGAAGAGAGAGGATGGGAAAATTCTTCCTGAAATGAATGGAGCGGTTCACATTTCTCAGAACTGCTATTTCAAGATATATTCATGTCTCAAGAATTACTCCTCTCCATCTTGTATTCTCGCTCAACTCAGGACATCCAGCTGTGATGAATAGGTCATTTCACACCTTTCTGAAAAGTCTTCTGTTTAAAGATCATTTTCTTCTAAGTGCTATATAATCCCCATGCTTATCTAAGGGCCTTGAAATATGGCATGGTTACTGCAGGTGGTGAGTAGAATTATTGATTTAAATTAGAGGTCATTCGAGTCAAGAATTCCCAAGACACGGCCTTTTTAAAGAAAACAGCATTCCTTAACATTGACCAACAGTACCAGTGATTTCTCTGTGCACACATCTAGAACAAAACTGTGTCCAAAGAGTCTCAATTGCTTAACATTTACCCTAGGAAATGAAAGGCATCAGCTGTCTCCTTGGTATTGAGATGTTTTTAAAAGTTTCAGCTCCACACATGCAGTGAATTAAATGCTCAAGACTTCAGGGAGTTCCTGACCCTTTGAGTAGGTCTGAACATCTCCTTCTATTCCTAAATAAAACCTGGGAAACCCTTTTCCTTAAGAGGAGGAGGTTAAGAATCCTTCTTCCTGTACTTACTAAGTGGTCTGAAGTTAGACATGGATTGCAGTTAGTCCACTTTGAAAATGACGAAAAATAGGAAGAGAAAAGGTAAGTCATACCTCTGGAAATAGTTCAAAAGAGGTAGAAGGAAGGGGACAGGTTAGATAGGTCAATGGAAGTCTACTCTAGGCTCTGGTGGCACCTCAGTTCAGTAAGATTGTAACAGCATCAACAGCTTGGAGAAAAAAGTTTGCATATACCTACTGCGCAACAGCAGTGAGTAATTGTGGAGTACCAAGTATCTGCCATACACATGGTGCTCAAAATACCAATGACTTAGTGGAATGGGAAGGATGTATTAACTGAAAATGGCAGCAAAAGAGGACGGAGAAAGGGAAGGAAGCACAACCACACATTTCCTCTTGTGCTTCTAGTCGCTGCAATTACTGTTGAGATGCCAAGACACAGACCATATCCATGAATCTTTTCACTGGCCTTATCAGCAACAACACTCTCAAATGGTCCTATGACAGGACTGTAATTCCTGTTTATATTTCCAAGCACATACCAAAGAGAAGGAACATTTAGGTATCACCATATTCCTATACATGGATGCAATTTTTTACCTGCTTTTTACTGCCCAGCCTGGCACACCAAACAAGTGTGCTGACTTTTTCCATTGCAAGACCACTGGAAAAAAGCTGCTTTGCTTCATGTTATATGCAACTTGCCTGGCACAGCCTCAACGTGAGGCATGGATGAATGGTTTGACTAAATCCTTTAAGGACTTTCATGTTCCTTGTTGCCTTCTGCCACACAAGGGAGGGCCTCACCTCAAGGAAAGTGACTGTAGTAGAACCCAGGTCAAGAAAATCACACCTCTTCTAAGCTGCTCCAGCTCATAAACCCACAAATTCATCTTGAGGTGGAGGGCAGTATACACACAGTGAGTGAATAGGAGGGTCTGCAGGTGTTTCTTTCCACCTAATGCACCTTAGGTTTATATTTTCCATGTGCTGGAAGCTGCAATACTATCAAGCAATCAGTGATTTAATTAAGGCATTTTTCAGTGAAATTCTGACATTACTATATTGTCATTTCCCTTCATTTCTCAAGGGTTGACATTTTTCAGCGCTGAGAAACTATTTATTTAATTCTCTCAGTAACTTCAAAAATGAACCACATATAATTTTACAAACAACTGTGCATTAGTGAATAATAGCAAAGTTACCACGGAATGCGTATGGAAACATATTCGACCTCCATTAGAATTCCAAAGGTGTTTGTTATAGTCAGTGTTTTAAAACTGAATGCCAGATGAAGTCACAATAATATGACATAACAGAATACTATTGGAAACGTCTACTCCAAAAGCCTGTATACAGTCACATACTTGCATATAAATTACACAGAAACTCAGCCTAAATGATGCTAATAAAACAGAACATAAACTCTGACAAAAAAGACATAAAGCAGTGATTGAAAGAGCAATGAGGTAATCTGAAGAACTAATAGCTACAGATATAAAACCAAATTAGAATTATGGCAATTCATTCAAAGAACTGTTCCTTGAACCTTATCTTCTTATTCACATATTGCTTATATAAAAAAAAACCACATTTGAAATTAATCAAGAGCAACAAGCTACTAAGTGATCTGTGGATGGCAGAACAACACTCTCCTAAGGTACCAGAGTACAGTAGATAAATGCCATAATAAATGAAATTAAATTAAATTAACTCCAAGTAATAATTCAACATGAACCAACTTTGAAACTAAGTGTCAAGAATGTGAGAGCTCAGAAGTAGTTCAAAAGATAACTAGTCCCTTTCAAGGGCTTAAAACTTATAGGAAGAGTGAGTTCATCTGTGCTATCACAATGAATTTGTTATAGGAAGGCAAGTAAAAGACTGGTTCCAAAAGTTCATCCTGAACAGCTGTACCATAATTATATGAAAATGCAAAGTCAGCTGGTACTTCGGGTTTCACCAGGGGCAGGACACCTGAAAACGGACAGGTAAGGCAGAGACCAGCAGTGAGGGAGCAGCATCAAGTGCAACTCCCTCGGATACAACTCTCAGAGAAAACTTCAAAATCCCAGTTTCAGCAAAAGCAAACAGTGCTCTGAGCAATTTATTTCCAGGAGTTACATTCATCTAGAAAAGCAGAAAGCATTGCTTGGTTCACTAAAATTCAAGTTAATGGTTAAAAATAAATTGAAATGGCTTCCGAAAACTTAAATCTGTGGTCTGGCTTCTTCCTGGTCCACACTACAGTCTGTGTGCAAAACACAGTATATTTAACATCAGTAAGTGTTCTCAAGACTTTTTTTTTTTTAATAAAGTATGTCAAAAGATTAAAGTAAAATTTTCACATTGTGAGAGCTTCTTACACGTGAATATTTGCATTAACAGATTAAATGTAATTTCTTCCTTTTTAATTAACTTACCGGCTTGACAATATATCAATAAGTTCTTTCCTGTTCTGGACTCTGAGTGTATTCGTTTTGTATCTGGAATCCTTACTAACTTCAGGCAAATTCAGGATCTAAGTAAAAATAAAGGTGAGTAAGAAATGTGCTTGGCAGGAGACATTTACGTAACTGAGGAAATTAATTACCAATTTAAGATAGCTTTCAAAAAATCCCTACTTCTCATGAATCTTTTAATATAGGTTAGGAAATTACGAAAATATAATGCCTCCCAGTTAATTTTATGTAACAAGTAAAGGAAAAGAAATTAAACTCAAGATGCAAATCTTAGCAGATAGCTTTCACCCTTAGCTAGGAGAAATTCTTACTGCAGAACACGAAAAAGTTTGTAAGTTATTACCGTGAGGTTGGAGGGATCTGTGGGATTATCCTGCACTAAGTTACATGTCACAGAGTAAGAAATATGACTGTACTTCATATATTAGACTGAGAAAAGCTATGTCTAAGAATATTTCTTTCCACTTCAGTAATTTCTGTCAAAAAGGCAAGAAAAATGAAAAGGTATTTTTCTATTGAAATGTCATCGTTTTTCTTTATGATCTCTTCCAAAAGAATTAATGAAGAAAATTGGTGGTATAACCTCTAAGAAAGGAGAAATACATCTTCTATATGTAACTCCCACCTGGCACATTAGAAATGTAACCATCAGGCAAAGACAATGTGAATTACACTATAAAGGGAATTAAATGTGCGGAATGAGTCTTAGAATTGTGTAGAGGCATTTATGAGACAGAATATCTATGTGGACAATCAATACTTGCTATATAATTTATCTGTGTATGCCACAGTGTATTTATATACATCATAAACAAACAGAATGAATCGTGCCTTCCAAAGGTAATAAAAAATATCCCAATAACGTCAGCTACAGAGGAAGGCAGAAAAGAAGCTTACAAAGAAAGAGACAGATTCTTCATGGATTTTTACTCACAAACACACACTTAAGATCAATTTTTCTTATGATGAGTCTTTTCATAATTCTTAACATGCTACATTTTTTTGCAGGGCCATTTACAAGATGGCTTACAACAACATGGTACCAGCTGAAAGCTGTAGTCCCTATAGCCCATCATCCTACCTCTGCCTGTGGCTGAGTCCTGATGCTTAGGAGGAGCTTAAGAACAGAGGTGAGACCATAGAGACACTGTGGATGCCCCTTCCCTGGAAGTGTTCAAGGCCAGGCTGGATGAGGCTTTGAGCAACCTGCTCTAGTGGGAGGTGTCCCTGCCCATGGCAGGGGGGTCGCAACTAGATGATCTTTATGGTGTCTTCAAACTCAAACCATTCTATGATGAACAGGACCAGTACATACGATACTTCCTTAATATTCATCCAAACTCCAGCCATATTTAGATGATGGCATTTCTGAGTTGAAGCGGTTTTCTACATATTTAGCGATCCTCAAAGGATTTTTGTTTTATCAACATGTTCAGTCGCTCCTTGAATCCAAATGCCTATGACCTACCACATGTAAGCGATGCATAGGTTGGTGTCAATCTCTCTGATAAATATCTAACCTAAAATTCTACTAATTCCTCTGAGGTTGGTTCAAACCAAGGCCACCATTTCACTACTCACTCCTGACTTTGCTGGAGTGAATAAGGCGATGGCTTCCCTTCCAAGGGAACAGCTGTTGACAACATAAACCCATCAGCAAAACAGACATCCTTTCAACAGATATTTAGAGATATTCAAAATGGTCACCTTTGGTGTAGTTATCACCTAGGGTGACAAAACTAGGCATGGAAGCCAAGCTATTGGTATGTTATGTTAGAACAATGACTACATTACATAACTTCTCTGCAGATTTTTATCTGCAAGGTAACACAAGACATGAATCTATCATCTTCCATCAACACTAAATTCACAGCGTATTTTCTTCTCCTTCTATGTTGACACAGTCTAGCTTATGAAAATCACAACATATCATAATTTAGCTTTAGAGAATGTTCTTTTCCTATCTGAATGTTTAACAATAATATTGGTTCCCCCTTAAAATTATCTCTTCTTTTTAATACTGCTATTTTGGAGTTGCAAATCACTGCCTTGGAGAATAAAGAATCATGCAAGGTTGCTCAAAGTAAATGACAGTGAATACTTATTTATGAGAGCTTAAAAAAACAAATTAATCAGAAAACTATGGTTCCATTTGATGAGTTATATGAAAAATGATCATATGGAGTTGCTCAGTCTACTGTTTTAATTAACGTTACTGACTTCAGCTTTAACTTAATGTCCATCTGTTGTAAAGCTGCGTGTCTATATATGTTCTTCTCAGTTATTTTGTGACTAACAAATGCACATTGGAGAAGTTATTAATTAATGTGCCATTCATCTTTCCGCATCACGCTGCCAATGTTATTTTCTATATTTCACTGTGACCACTTGGAATGAAACTGCTCTTCTCCGTTTCTAGGCCTCCTTCAAGCTCTAAGGTGCACATTCAGAGTTTACACTCTCTGCATTTTGTCCCCCAACACTAGCACACTTGTTTGTTCTCTGCTGTACCCAAAAGCTCAGGCTTCTGAAGACTCCTGCTCAGTATTCCTATTTAGACCCAAGCAGCCACGCACCAGGATGTGTTTTTTAACACCTGACCACTCTGAAATGCACTTCAGCCAGCAGTGCTACAAAGTTTTCCTGCAATTATCCAAGTCCCCAAACAAGCCACAGTTCGTTGCTATTGATTTTGAAAATATCACAGTGAATTATTCCAGTTTTTTTTCTTTCTGCTTGCCTGAAAAGATACGGTTGAAGCAGAATGTTTGCAATTGTTTACAGCTTGAGCCAGCTGTTCCTTCTCTAGACTACGTGTCTTCAGCGCAACAGCTTCCATACAGCCTGTATTTTTAGCACCAACTCATCTCACAAAGCTTCTCTAATAGCAACTCCAATGTTTGAATTAGTGGTCTCTGTATTTACTAAAGGTTCACTAGGGTGTTGCAGGCCTTCCTGTAATAAAGTCCTCTTCCTTTATTGGCTCTCCCCTTTCACGGTGTCTTAAGTTCCAAATAATCTTCGACTCTGCACAGAGCACATTTCTAATGGATTTCACAGTATTCCATTGACTTCCCCAACACTCCATTTCTGGGCAATGTAAGGGCCCAAATCCAAACCTACAATAACTCTATAGGGGTAAGAAGACCATTGTTTTTAAAACAAATATGGTAACTGGTTTATAGAAAAATCTAACCATTACCCAAAACTAGAACTACTTTTTCTTCCTTTTTATTCCTTTGTAATGTAAGCAATCATCATTTTTCCATGTTCTGTACCTCCTATTTTCAACTCTAGAAATACCAGAACACCTTTACAAGGATGAAACAAAAAAACATCAGCCTGCAGAGTAGGGCCAATATTCATCTCACTTAATTTTAGCCCTACAGATCCTGAGGTAACACAAATTGTAGAAATGTCACCTCATCTTCTGGGGCACCATTCACTCCTTCTGATGACAGAGTGAGCATGTAGCAACAAGTGACACCGTAAGTCTCTCAGCTGTTCCCTAAAGTGAAGCAAATGCATGGTCTGAATTTTTAGTGCCTTCTAGACGACACCATGGTGTCAGAACCTACTGAGTCAGAACCAGATCTTCAACTCTGCCTTACTGAAGCCTGGCAGGGTGACCAGCACTTGGTACACAATCCTTCAGGTGATAAAGCTATATCCTGGGACTTTCTGGAAATAATTCCTTTATGAGACAATGATTCTTTGATAAAGCTGCATGCTTGGCAGGCAGACACTTACTCAGTCATTAGTCTTCATTCACATTAAGATAACAACCACACTGTAGTGGTTGGACATCTGTACGAAGAAAACCCACCGAGCAAAATTTGAAGAGTTGTTGCACTTGTTACTCACTGAGACCACCAATTCAAGCAGGTGAAACCAGAACCCTCCAGATAGCAAGGTCGGGATATGCACCCCAAACTGTACTAAGAAAGAATCACAGCAGTCTTCTTACTACATATTCCAGTTGTTCGTTGTGGACATCCACAGAAATGTGAAATGTCTGACATGAACAAATGGAGGAAAAGAATGCTCAATTTCCTGAGTGTGATTAATTTGGGTGAAATAACCAAGTTCCCACAGAAAAACCACTATGGCAGGAAAAAGGTAGAATTCTCATTTTAAAAAAATGCTCTCTAATGCTACATGCAAAACTTCTCTTGTTCCATCTCACATGTTACTGGGGTCTTTTGATTGGACGTTGCTACACTTTATTTAGAACAATTTTTTCCTACAACCACTCCTTGTCTTTTAAGATGTATTCACTGTCCAAGGAAAGGCAATTTCAGGTATTAAAAACAACAGGAAAAGAGTATGTGAAAAATCCCAGACTATTTTACAACTTTCTAAGCTACCCTCGATGAAACAGAATTGCCAGCATCATGTTCCTTCAGTTCAAAATAAAGAAGACACCAGATGTTGAATGCAACGGTCCTGTTTGAAGATTTCTTCTTCAACATCGTACCTCTGCACCACTCCAAAGGCAGCCCACAGCCCTGTAATGCTTCTTTTCTAAATCCACAAGTTTCTCTGGGAGCACAGATCAGCACATACAAGTGTTCGAAAGGACAACACACTCGGCAGCTAATTAAAGTGGAACAAGAACCATCCATCACCAGGCCTTGCTGTGCTACTAGTGGTGCCTACCATGTATTTTACACAGAAACATTGTCACATTTCTTCCCAAAAGAGGCACTAGAGTGACTTCCATAATATTCGCCATTCCAGAACTGGAAGGTTGTTAACTTGTTCCATTTTTAGCTATTTAGCTCTGCAGCTGCACAGACTTCAAAAAGGGTTCAGCACCCACAGGTTTGCAAATTAGGGTGCTCTGAATACAGAAGCAAAGCACACAACCCATGTCAGTCCCCTGAAATACCAGCCAGAACCCCAGGGTTAGAATTTATACTTGCTACTTACTTTCATAGAAAAGGGGAATTAAGAAACAGCAATTATGTTCCGAGCCAGAATGGAAAATGTTAAACATCTCTGTACTGTCGCCATCATTACCTTGCACACGGTGGCAAACTGCTGATCATTTCCAGCTCCCACCACGACATAGCCATCCTTGGTCTTAAAAGCCTGGAAGAACAAAGATAGGTGATAAGCTGTAACTAAATTATAAAATACTAGCACATCTTTTAAGTGAAAACTTTGCAAATAATATGCAACTTCCTCAAATATTTCCATTCAGACCCAATCTCTATTTCTATAAAAGTCGCTCAATGTCTTCCACAAGGATAGATGCAGCCCTTTTGATTTTTCTAGAGGAGTTCTAGAGTTTTTCTAGAGTTGAGAAGTTATCTTGACTAATCGTTTATTTGTGAAAATGTGGCTTGAGGCATCCTGAAACTCTGAAATTGCATCCCACACTCACGGGAACTGAGAAGGATTTACCAGGATAACACGTACTTACCCAGAGTTATTTATTCTGCTTCACTCTTAGCCTGACTGAGAGCAGAGAGCTGCACTGGGGTGTCACACACTGACTAAACACACCAAAAAAAAGCAATTGCTAAATAGCAATGATTCTCGTGGGGATGAAAGAGATAGGCTGCATCTTTCCTGCTCTTCAGCTGCAGATTAAACTATTGCCTTGGTCAGGGGTCTCAAGATCGAGCTCCTGGAAAAAAAATTGGACTTCTTTTCCATCTGAAATGACTTATTTTTTTCTTTTGACTTCACTACAGTGGCCTTACTGGCACGTTTCATGGTGAACAGAACATTTAACTGAGTAGGACATTACAGCTTTTATTTCAGATTAAATAATCTCCACTTAGATTTTCACTGGAAAAAAAAGAAAATCTGCAATTGGCATCATCCTCGATTTTTAATATTTGTCAGGGCATCTTCTAAAACTGGGTAAGACAAACAGATTTCCCTTTCCCCCACACCTCTCTCTTATACAAGGGAGTGTAACTGCAGGTTCAGTCATCTGTGTTACAACCACAATTTTTGCAAGCACTTGGGAAAAACTCTTCTGCTATCAGTTTGACTTCTGTGCAAGACACCAGCCCAGGCTGATGCACTAACGGTGACGAGGCCCTGAGATACCTGCTTCCAGAGAACAAAACTCATCTTCCATTCTCAGAAATGATTTTTTTTAATAAGTTATCATGTCCTGATCTAAAAGTGTGAACTCTTACTATAAATTTTGGTAAAATAGCACACAAATAGAAGCCCTGGTGTGGGAACACTTCAATAATAAAGTCTTCTCATGTCACCGTGACTTATTCTTCTTCACAAGCAGGAATGTGCCATTCCAATTTGCTATTTATCATAGAGATACAACTACATCCACACTAAGACACTTTTACCATCTGGTATAGTCAAATGCTTTAAAAATGTATGTGGAAAATTATGTCCACTGAAATGCAAGTACATCGTAGTTAGGATATCACTTGTTTGCTCTCGCTATGCTTCATCTCCTGATAAATAGCATTGGACAGTGATAAAGTTTAGCAATTTATTTTTCACACATTTAATTAAGCACTTCAATCTAAGATTCTTAGCAAGCAAAAAAGAAATTCAGCAAACACTTAGTCCCAAGCATGCGAAAAAAAAAGTCTAGAAGCATGCATAATATAAAGGTACTGCATACTCACACTGAGGAAAGCAATGAGCGTAGGAAAAATTGGAAAAAGAATACAGAAAAGAAACTTGTATAAGACTGCATAAACATTTTTTAGGTACATCTGTTCATGCAGACTCCTGTCTAAAGCAATCATGACAGAGCCTAGTCTAAGAATATGTAAAACACTTCCTGCCCCCATATAAATGGCTTTTAGTAGGAATAGCTATGAACTAAAACTGTCAGTATAAACTTACTACCTTTAGTTACAGGCAAGATCTGTTTTCTGAGCACCCTGCCCAAATCCTGACCTATCTTTGCTGATGCTCTGAATTCTAAAGCCAGCTACACACATTTCACACAAATTACGGGTTAAACACCACCCATATCTGTGTGTACATGTAGCACAATATAGTTTTTATTGGTGCGACCACCTACTGCTTCCAGTAAACACAAATTAGAAATTCCTTTACACATTCTTGTAAACTTTGACTCTGGACGCCTGTTGCAGACTGCAAAGCCCACAATATATGTCACATGTACTTATGCGCAGCTCTCCTTACTCCGCGCTCCAAAATATATTTAACTTGGTGGTATGGGCAAATCTTAAAGAGTTTACAATTTTCTTTTGAGACTCGCATCTCCGTAAGAAGGCTGCGATCGCACAATAGCTTCGTACCGCTCTGAAGTGCGCCTCGGTACCCGTGGGCTGCCCAGGCAGCAGCGGAAGTCACTCCAAATTTAAGGGCCTGGTTATTAGCATGTGTGCTTCAGTTGCTTTGCGGAATGTGTGGGAAAACTGATTATTCTTAATTGCACTGTATGTCTAAAAAGCTAAAACAACAGTCATGTCATCCTTACACAACAAAAAATGGTATCATCATAAATGCAGCAGTGTCTTTTTCCATGAAGCTTAACTCCAATGTCTTCGGCTGCTATTTTAAGCTTCCCATTACAAACAGCTGATTATTTGCCAGTCATTGCTGCTGATAAAGCAGAAACTTCCAAATGTTATTAGCACAATATTGATGCCAACATTTAAGGGTGATAACAATGGTTTTATTCATCACCCATAAATGTACGCACACTACAGGTTACCACAGGTTACTGTCTAGTCACAGAAAGCTTCGCAATCTTATTATACAAAGGAGACTAAGGGCAAAGTGCAGACAGATTTTAATGAGATTTTGTTTTGATAAACTGCTGTCCATCACTTTGAATCACTTCACATTAGTGCAACAAAAGGCACTACACATACACAAGGCAAAAGTCTTTTTTCCCCTCCTCTTTTTCTGAAGAATGAGGCCTTCTGATAAGATTCTTGAGAGCATGAGCATGATTTAACCTGCTACTCCCACGTGGTATCCTGAGCAACGGGACATCACTCGATGAAGACAAGAAACAAAAAAACAGACAAAAAAAATTAGTCCATGTCTTATTCGTGGAAAAGGCAGCAACAGATTGTGAGCATCCAAAGATGCAGCTTTGTAGTATGATGTTAACACTTCGGTGGTTCTAAGAAGATACTCTATAAATTCACGCTGAACGATACATCGTGCATGACATCAACATATGCATGTTCAAAGCCAGATCTCAAGGTCCAGTGTACGAGCATCAACACCTCACACCGACTAATGGATACTACAGGACTTCATCAAGACTTCGCACTGTCCCAGATTTGATCCTAGAACACTGTAGAGCTGAGATACTTCATGTACTGAGACATTTTAACCTCCCTAAACACATGGAATATAAACTCTATCCACCTTCAGAAATGTTCCAAGTGGTTTACAAGTATTCGTCAGAAATGCTATATAAACTATACAATAAAGATGCGGGCCAAACTTCACCTTTGCTTATTATCAGAGCCGACAAAGACTTGCTAAGATAACGTGAGGCCAAACCAGCCAGTCTTTGCACTGCTCTAAGTCAACAGACTCTCAAAATTTACCAGCTTTGATGGTGTTAATGAAAGACCAGCAGTCTCTTGCATTTATTGCCTGCTTTATGCATTTTAAGCCTGTATATGCTATGGCAATCATCAATCATATATAAATATCTTTGCATATGTTTCAATTTGCATGTTGATTCCACAAACAAAACTTTAAAATGTAAGGGACCAATTAAAAGATATGCCAATTCCAATAAAATGATCAAAAGTCCAGGTCAGTTTTCAGTATTGAAATCCAAAACACAGTAATCGAAACAAGCAGAACATCTGCTGCTGCGTATGGTGATGCTTTACACCCCTCCATCACCCCTCCATCAGGTATTTATACACATTCATAAGATCTCCTCGAACCTTCTTTCCGCCCCTCTGAGATAATCAGTTCCAGCTCTCTCAGCCTCTCCTCATATGGAGAGATGCTTCAAGCCCTTAATTATTTTCATGGCCCTTCACTGGATCTGCTGCAGCACAAGTATGTCCTTCTCCTACAAACCCCAGAAGTGGGCCCAGTTGTGGAACCATAACTGGATCCACTGGTTATTTGTCCTCACCAGTACTGAGCAGAGGGGAAGGATCACCTCCCTCAACCTGCTGGCATTGCTCCTCCTAACACATACCAGGGTGCTCTCTGTGTCACAGGGGCACACTGCTGGCTTATGTTCCATTTTCAGTCCACTGAGACCTCCAGGTCCTTTCCTGCAAAGCTGCTTTCCAGCCAGTCAGCTCCCAGTCTGTACTGATGCATGAGGTTACTCCCTATGTGCAGGACTTCCTTTTGTTGAAATTTCATTAGGTTCCCGTTGGCCCATTTCTCCAGCCTGTCAAGGTCCCTCTGAATGGCAGCACAACGATCTGGTCTGTCAGCCACTCTTCCCAGTTTTGTATATTCTGCAAACCAGCTGAGGGTGCAGTCTGCCCATCCTCCAGGTCACTAATGACCATGTGGAACAGCACTGGCCCAGTGTACTGGGGATGCCACCAGTGACTGGCCTCCAGCTGGACATCACGCCACTGATCACAACTCCTTCAGCACGACAGGTCAGCCACTTTTCATTCCACCTCAAAAATCTAAATCTCAATCAGCATTATTGAGGGAGGGCACAGCGAGGGCACTTCATGGTCTAGTCTCAAAACCTACTGGCAGATCAAATCCAGCACACGCTGAAGTACAGCCTCCAGCCATCACCATTAATAGGCAGCTTCCCGGTGCCACAAGGTCAAGGTCAAATGCAAAGGATGCAAGTGCCATCCAGGCAGAAACTAGATGTCACATCCTCAGAGACTTCTCAGGAAGAAGAATTTGGAGGCCAAACAACACTTGTAGGGATCAAAAGAACAAGGCATTGGGTTTTTTAAATTGGAGGATTATTCCATATTTAGAAGTTAATAGCTTTAATTATAGAATCATAGAATCATTTAGGTTGGAAGAG